>NQII01001682.1:134744-168089 GCA_002778355.1 Clitarchus hookeri
ATCTCCCTGCTGTACCATCCACCTCTTCCAGCCACCTGTCGTCCAGGCGGTTTGTAGGGCAGCAGGGCCTCCCCTGCGCCCCGACGTCGCTCCTACCTGGCGCTTGAACTGCGTTGCAGAGTGTTTGAAATATAGGCTGTTCACGGTAAAGTGAGCACTTTTGAGACCCTAGTTACTTTTTTTTTTAACCATATTTTTAAATAAATATTGCCATGCAAGTAATAAACACAGTGTGTTTATTCCACCGCACTCGGAAGTTAACGTCTAAAGCTAAAATAAAATATATTTATTGACTATTATTCCAAATGAGAGGGTTTTCAAAAGTGCTCATTTTACTGTGAATAGCCTATACACGTTTTGCCTCGAAACTGTAAAACGTGCGTCTATGTGCTGGCTTACGAAAAGAACACACACTTCTGTCGAGGGCTGTCTAATCCCAAACTTATTCTGACGCACAGACAGACTACTGTTCCAGGTATTTCATTTCACGATCTTTTATTCCTATCCTATAAACTGCGTGCTCCTAAATTTAAACCTAAAATAATTACTTATAGAGATTTTAAAAATATCGATACGGACAAGTTGAAAAGCGACGCGGTACTGATGCCATGGCATGAAATAAACGTGCGTGACACATTGGACGAGAAAATTTCCCGTTTCAGTCAGATGATCACAGATTTGTACAACAGGACGGTGTAAAGCTTTTAATATGGTAAATCATGACATAATCGTGCAAAAATTTAAACAATTTTTTCATTTCTCAGACCCATTCCCAAGAGCCTCGCGCGACCAATCACAGCATGGGCACGTCCGCATTAAAGAAACCGCCACGCCATTTCGTCTCAGAGTTCTTTGTCTACTGTTAGGGACAGGTGTTTTCGCAAAAATATTTATACTCACACTATATTTCAATATCTTACGTCCACAACATCAACTTCCTTCGGTTATTGGCCCCGTGTCTACATGAGAAGACATGCTCTTATTTGACTGGGCCAATCGTAATAATGTACTCCGATACCGAACGTCCGTGATTCGCGGAGAGATACTTGAGGCAAGTGACATTTAAAATCATCCAACCACGAAAGTGCATATGAACAAAAGTGTTTTGGAGTACAACCGGTTTTGAAATATTTTCGTGCCTATCTACTGTGTGTCCCGGCCGACCATGGGCATCGGCCTGCTGAGTGATGTGGCGATATATTGGGGCAGGGTACATGGTTCAAAACACGTAGATCGCGATATCTCGGCATAAATTATATCACTATATTTAAGAGCCGTATCTCTATATGTGTGATATTGAAACGTTCCAATATTTGCTATTATATATCATTTGACATTTATACATTTTTTAATTTCTTATAGAAATATTTTCTACATTACCGTGAGAAACATTTGAAATATCGATATTATTTTAGTACAAACTGAGTGTTCTCGATTTTTTAGTAGATTAGTGAGGCAATACGTCGCTCAATGTCGATATGTTCAACATGTATCGAAAAGGGTTTGAAAAGTTCATTGCAAATTTCAAATGTGGGCTTGTGGGCCTCTTCCAAAGATGGACTTGTGACCTGCGGATAATATATTTAAAGTAATTTGGGAGGAACGTTGTATTTTCGTCAAATTCTTAAACTATAATTTTTATAAAAAGTGAAACTTTACTTAGCCATGACTTACTAATAATAAAGCTTTTAAAATAACGTTAAAAATTTTACGTAAATAATACCTACTGCAATAAAATGCGCTGTCTACAGTAGGTATTAACGAAAATGTGAGAACCCACTGCTGGCCAATCAGAATAAGGTAGCTAAATAAGAAACCATTTTTGTATCCATGGAAAATTTTTTCATCGATAATTCTAGTGTGGCTGTTCTAAGTCTCGATGTGTTTCAGAGCTAAGAGTAAATGTTTTGCAGAGCACGCATGCAAATAAAATTTGGCGTAAAATGTTAATAAAGTTAATTTTCCACGCGACAAGTTGAGAACCAACCTGAACTTAACGTAAGGGTAACTCTATTTCAATCAATCAGGTTCAAAGAACGTTTATTTTTGAAGTTGTACTTCTTCTGGCGCGTTGAGGGTAATTTAATTATGTTCTTTCATCAAACCTTTATTAATTGCATGTAATGTCTTTCTTCGGTCATTTTATAGTTTTTCCTACTTACGTAAATTATTTGCATACGCACCCATTTTTTTCTTAATTCATTTTTATTCCTACCAACTTCCGACTGGATTGTTAATTGTGTGTTAAGACACGATTGCTACAAAAGTTAAAGCTAAAAATTTCGTCTGTGTGTATTTGAATGACAAACAAATTAACGATTTGGAAAACTCTGGAATTGAAGAAAATATGTGAGAGACGAGGTTATTATTGACACCCAAAGGACAATGGTTTGAATACTGTAACAAGTTCACATGTATGTAGCCCTTTTTAAGATCCCAGGTGCAACATATTCGTTAGTAGTGAGTTACAGCTTATCAAAGAAGAGTCTTCCTTAACTCTAATGTGAACACAGGTACGATTGTATAAAAATCGTTAACACATTAGATAACGCAAAGGTAACATAATCCACATATTTTCTCCAGTGTGAATCCTCTTATGCACGGCAGGTGGAGTGGATCCTACAAGGCTCCGCGAAGCTGCTATCGTTTTCTCCGGCGCTTGGAATCCTATTCCAGAACCAGTCAGTTTCCGGTCCGCTCGCCACAGCGGACGCAATCAGAGGAAATCCTTCAGCTGCTCCAGGATCCAACTTGTACTTGCTCGCCACTCCGAGGCTTGATCTGTGGATTCCATTAAGCTATGCGCGCACTGCTTCGTCTTCTTACCGACATCTTGAGGTGCGTCCGCGTTCACAGAAATTCACGGCATGCTATAAATAAGCCGCATATATCCACCGTTGGAAAACAAAAAAAAAAAACAGTCCTGTTAGGAGCTGTATTTCCGCTTCCATACCACAGAACATTGTCCATCCACGGTTACTTCCAACTTTTCTGAAGCCCTGCTGAAGTTCTATCTTCAAGATATTCCTCTGCCTCGCGCGACGAACCTTAAACATGTCTAGAAAATAATACCAAAGGGACAACGCACTGCAACCGTGAGCGCTAGTGCAATAACAGTTTGCATAAGAACTATTTATTACTAGGCATTATCAACACAGTTATCTTCTCACTGTTATATTTGTATTGATTATAAATTAAATTTTATAATTTACAACGAAAATATATTTAAAATTTCAACTAAACAAAAAGTAAAATATTGTTATGTTAACAGAAGTATAAAGCACTTGTGATACGCAGCATATTTAGCAAACAACCAAACACGTCATACGTAGGGCGATTTTTCAAAGATTTGATTGAAAAAATTGTGAATGAACGTTTAATAGACTTGTAGCAACTGTTACAAGGAGACAGTTCGTGTTACCTCCACAGGTGCGGGGTATTGGTATTTACGCGAACGGATATGAACCGGCAAACAGGGATTGTTTGCAGAGCCCGTGTCGCGATCTAAGGGGGGAGTGTGCCCAGGTGTTTGGCAGCGGCTCGCCGACAACGCTCCCTGTTGACAGTGTCGGGCAGATGTGCGGACCTGCATCCTGGTTGTGTCGGACACCGCCGGCCTTGGCGGGTTTATGGGTTGGTATTTGTAACTTGAGGGCGGGCGCCAAACGGCGCGAGTTACTGCCATGTCAACTGGAGCTAACTCCTCTGTCTCACGTCTTGGGCGGAAATGCGCGCGCTTCAAAGGAACTAGAGACTGATCGCGGTAAACTGAGCACTTCTGAAACCAACCTTTGAAAAAAATGTAACTGCTCCTACATGCACATAGTTTACCGGGTACTCTGACTGGCCTGCGCCCAGTAAAGTTGGTAATGACCGAACGTAAGTAGTTCAATATCTAAAAATGGCGAATTAAAAGTGTTATGTTAACATTTGTGAACATTGAAATTACTTCTTTTGCTTCATGGTTTTAGCGAATTTAAGCTTATAAATGAACAAATAAAAAAAATAAAAAAAAATTTATTACTTAATAATTAAGAAGTTTTACTTTACCGACGCACGAATTAAGTGATCAGGTCCATGGCAATGTTTAATACANAAGATATTCCTCTGCCTCGCGCGACGAACCTTAAACATGTCTAGAAAATAATACCAAAGGGACAACGCACTGCAATCGTGAGCGCTAGTGCAATAACAGTTTGCATAAGAACTATTTATTACTAGGCATCACCAACACAGTTATCTTCTCACTGTTATATTTGTATTGATTATAAATGAAATTTTATAATTAACAACGAAAATATATTTAAAATTTTAACTAAACAAAAAGTAAAATATTGTTATGTTAACAGAAGTATAAAGCACTTGTGATACGCAGCCTATTTAGCAAACAACCAAACACGTCATACGTAGGGCGATTTTTCAAAGATTTGATTGAAAAAATTGTGAATGAACGTTTAATAGACTTGTAGCAACTGTTACAAGGAGACAGTTCGTGTTACCTCCACAGGTGCGGGGTATTGGTATTTACGCGAACGGATATGAATCGGCAAACAGGGATTGTTTGCAGAGCCCGTGTCGCGATCTAAGGGGGGAGTGTGCCCAGGTGTTTGGCAGCGGCTCGCCGACAACGCTCCCTGTTGACAGTGTCGGGCAGATGTGCGGACCTGCATCCTGGTTGTGTCGGACACCGCCGGCCTTGGCGGGTTTATGGGTTGGTATTTGTAACTTGAGGGCGGGCGCCAAACGGCGCGAGTTACTGCCATGTCAACTGGAGCTAACTCCTCTGTCTCACGTCTTGGGCGGAAATGCGCGCGCTTCAAAGGAACTAGAGACTGATCGCGGTAAACTGAGCACTTCTGAAATCAACCTTTGAAATCAACCTTTGAAAAAAATGTAACTGCTCCTACATGCACATAGTTTACCGGGTAATCTGACTGGCCTGCGCCCAGCAAAGTTGTCAATGACCGAACGTAAGTAGTTCCATATCTAAAAATGACGAATTAAAAGTGTTATGTTAACATTTGTGAACATTGAAATTACTTCTTTTGCTTCATGGTTTTAGCGAATTTAAGCTTATAAATGAACAAATAAACAAAATTAAAAAATTTTAATTACTTAATAATTAAGAAGTTTTACTTTACCGACGCACGAATTAAGTGATCAGGTCCATGGCAATGTTTAATACANATTACTTAATAATTAAGAAGTTTTACTTTACCGACGCACGAATTAAGTGATCAGGTCCATGGCAATGTTTAATACACATAATAGTGGAAGAATACACGATGTTCATACAAGTAGATCTTAAGCAGGGCTTTCATAAGTGCTCAGTTTACCGTGAACAGCCTATACCGAGCGTCTGGGTGGTTTTCAATCATATACAAACAATGAAGTATAGTCTAGTCACGGTTTCTTCACACTTTTTGAATCGGACCTTTGAAAAACATCCTGTGTATAACGTGTTTGGTTACTTTCTAAATGTGTCAGGTATGACAAGCGTTTTATACTTCTGTTAACATTAAAGTACCTTATTTTTCGATAAATGTAATTTTACTTATACATTATGGGCAGATTACAATATTTCATTTATAACCAACATGTATAGAGGCAGAGAGAAAATGTGTGTGTTGGTAATGCCTAATGAAATAGTTCTTATTCAATATATTATTAGGCCTACTCTGAATGCGCACGAATGCGGTGCACTCGCCCTCTGGTGTAATTTTCTAAGCTTTGTTTGCATGAGGCGGAGAAATACCTTTAAATTATAGAACTTTAGCAGGGCTTCAGGAAAGTTGGAAGTAACCGTGAATTGACTGAAGACGAACTATCGTCATCTGCACATGTACCCAGCATTGACCTACCCCACACCAAGACAGCTGTCAGTCACGTCGTCAGCTGAGATGAACTTGTTCTTTTACATCTTAGTTTTCAAGAGACAATTTCTTTTAAATGAATAAAGTACTTCTACCAACTTGAATTGAATCCAATTGCACTTAAAATTGGCCAGAGGAAGTATACAAACCTCAACGAATCACCTGTTTTCATAACCATTGTTTTAACCTCAAATCCTATCCACGAAGTTTCGTATTGTTATAAAAGCAGTTCAATATTAGGACACGGAGTGGCTACTGCGCAACTTGGGCACGCACCCTACCCCATTCTCCTCTCTACGTTCTCAATGGCAGCAGACTTTTTTTTTTANCTACTGCGCAACTTGGGCACGCACCCTACCCCATTCTCCTCTCTACGTTCTCAATGGCAGCAGACTTTTTTTTTTAACACTTAGAACACTAAGCCGGAGTGTACGCTGAAAAGGAAAGAAAATTATCTGCCTTTGAAAAAAAAAACTTAGGGACGTAGTTTAATAGCTTCGTTACTGCTTTTCAGAACATTGAGAAAAAAAAAAGAGCATANAAAAAAAAAACTTAGGGACGTAGTTTAATAGCTTCGTTACTGCTTTTCAGAACATTGAGAAAAAAAAAAGAGCATATGAACAATATAGAATCTGTTGCATATTAAAGGATATTTGATTGGAAAACCAGCAACTTGGAATTCCTTTAGCAGACAGCTAGTAATGCGTGTGAAATATANATTAAAGGATATTTGATTGGAAAACCAGCAACTTGGAATTCCTTTAGCAGACAGCTAGTAATGCGTGTGAAATATGATCCGAATCAACAGGACTGTTGTAGTTGGGAAAGCAGATAGCCTACCAACAGCAATTGTATTCCTATAATGTACAATATAAGTGACACGATTCACAGAGTGCAAGTGTTAGCAAAGTTTTTTCACTTGTCATGTTTGTGATAATGGACGTATTTTGCACGTAAAGAATTATTATGGTCCGACCTCTACAGAGAGTTATGAGTAAATTATTGCAGCCCACACCAGGTAGAAACCATAACATTTGTAGATTAATTTTGTGGTAAGCTATATTTATGTTACTTGTATGTTTGTTTTGTTTTTACAGTAAGTCTAGCGTTTATTAGACACCTCAACTGTTTCTATCAACCAGTTCTAAGCCTTCAGTTCAAGAAAAGTCTAATCGGGTGCAGCCTCGTTTAGAGAAATACCGATCTCTTCCTGTGGTCCCTGAGCAGATGACAAAGTTTGGTGTGTTGATAGGTCTGTGCTGTGAGCTCTTACGCACCGATAAATGACCTCGAGGATATTTTACAATTTCTGCTTGCTTCTTGCAGAATTTCTCAGCACCTGTGGTATTTCGATAGATTTCGTGCGAGCGTATGAAAGCACTNCCTGTGGTCCCTGAGCAGATGACAAAGTTTGGTGTGTTCATAGGTCTGTGAGCTCTTACGCACCGATAAATGACCTCGAGGATATTTTACAATTTCTGCTTGCTTCTTGCAGAATTTCTCAGCACCTGTGGTATTTCGATAGATTTCGTGCGAGCGTATGAAAGCACTGCTGGGCTAAATCATGCTCTAAATTTTTTTCACGTAGAACTATGCGTGTTAGATTTGGTTGCTACGGCATAATTACGTAAGTTATTAAAATTGCCTCCTGACTCCCGAACACAAAGATTCCAAAAAAGGCCACGCTTAGTTTGATTAAATATTAGCGATCTTTTAGCAGTCTACGAAATTTGCGTTACGTTCAATTTTGTTATCATCCAAACAAATTTATGTAAAGGTAATTACATCAGTAGCCTATTATAGTGATAATTATTTTGTTTTTTTAACGTTCAAAGATTAATATAGGAGGCGATGTAGATTCTTTCTGAGATATGTGCTTATTCAAGTACATGTTATTGGTGTTCACCAAGTTCCTAAGCGTATAGCCACGAAGGAAAACGTGACGTGGTTTATGAAGGTCATAAATTAATAAAATCACGTTTCAGATTTAGGTTGCTGTTAAAAAAATTCACACGTTCATGTTTAATTTCAATTTCATATTTTTTACACTTCTAACTCCTACGGCTTGATACAGTCGCCGTAAGCTACACTTTGGTTAACATATCGTTATGACATATTTTGTGGTTGCTTTTGAACATCCTCACTAAAATGCATTAGTAGACTACCAAGTCAAAGACGGAAGGAAAAAAAAAAGTTACCAAACTTTAAAGACCACCTCTTCCGGGCCTTGAATTCACAGCACAACGCCATAATCCAGGTCATAGTGGGATGTCTTTATAATTTTACAAACGCCTTCTTTGGGTCCGAAGTCGCTAAGGAGTACCATAAAATTTCGAGGTTTCGTGAGAGTCTGTGCAATATTTAATTGCGCTTTTACGCTAGATTTGCACGTAAACCTCTCATATCACTTCCAGAACATCGTCTACTGGCATAAAAATCTTTGACAATACAATTTTCAAAATACATCCCTGCACTGAAAACCTTTATCTTACACATCCTTCTCTTGTAAGGATTTCCCAGTGTCCCCAGTCGTCGCTTTTCCAGATCCGACGCCGAAACTTCGTATCCTCGTATTTATAAGAGACAGTTGACAGTTGTTTATTCCTGACACTGCCATTTCGATGGCAGTCTCTTCTTTGCTCGTGACAACTCAGCCCTTCTGCTTTCTGTAGACTTCATTTCTTCTGGACTTGCCGCACTATCGTTAGTATTCATTCCGTATTTCCTAGAATTACTAGTCTCCTTTCTTCTGTCTCGTCAAGTCATCAAGGCAAGTTCTCTCGGTAGAGACTGCTTGGGCATCTGCGCTGCGAATCGTACCACGCTTTTTTTCCTCTCTGAAAACAGATTCCTTCATCTGGTAATTTCGTTTCGACACAAACCCACCGACCACAAATTCAATATTAATGATGATAGATACTCTTAAGAGATATAGCCGTAATAGTTTATTTTATTTTTTATTTAGGCCTATAGATCTCTCATCATTCGCCTTTTTTTTAAAAGCTTGTGAAAAAATGGGAGGTAACCGGGTCGCACGAAGAGATTTCGTGACTAGATATATACCTCTTTCGGAATACCACCGGTTTCTTTTTGCTTTTATGAATGCGTTACACTTTTTTGCGCGCCTTATCAGCCTACACGAAAACAAATAACGTCAACGTCATTGTAATTGGTCTACGAAAGACCCGACCGTAAGGAAATGTCTTCTCATATGGCATAGCACGTAAGATTTTCATAATGACGTAATAAATTATCACCCGTGAATGTACACGGTTCCAAAATTTATCAGGGTTTTGAGAAATGTCAGATACTTAATAAAGCATCATTCTTTAAGTTTGTAAAAATTGTANTTCCAAAATTTATCAGGGTTTTGAGAAATGTCAGATACTTAATAAAGCATCATTCTTTAAGTTTGTAAAAATTGTATGCCTTTCAAGTTTTTCGCTCTCACCTAGGAACATTTATCAAGGCAAGAATGTTTATATTCTCTAAAGTCATTTGCATAGTTTTGTATTGATGGTTGAGTCCATTCGCAGGAGTTTTTTTTTTATAATAAATAACGTGAACCAGGTTCTTACGTGGCTCGAAAGTCGACTTTAATGTTGAGGTCCGATTGCGTTTCTATTTTCTATGAAAAAGAATGCAGTTTTAAACCGTGTGATTGAACTTTAGCACCACTATTCAGCAACATTTTCACTGGACCAAATAGCTGGACGTGTTGTAAAGCGAAGTAATATCTGCTGAGCACTACGACGAAGTAGGAATACACCAGTANGGACCAAATAGCTGGACGTGTTGTAAAGCGAAGTAATATCTGCTGAGCACTACGACGAAGTAGGAATACACCAGTGCCATATCCGTGTGTCTGATCTGAGAGCACGGGTATGGACGTCTGTGGGAAACGATGTGTGGCGCATGAAAGCTGCGNCCATATCCGTGTGTCTGATCTGAGAGCACGGGTATGGACGTCTGTGGGAAACGATGTGTGGCGCATGAAAGCTGCGACCGAAATCAGCGAACGTCTTTCTTCTGAACGGTACATTTAACCCTTTTCACTCATAATTCCAAGAGTTACGAATATGAACCTTACGTGCAATGGCACAAACTCTGTCGGACAAACAAACTCATCCAACTATTTCTGTTCGACGAAAGTGACTATCCCCAGACCGACCAAGACACTGTTTCTATAGGCTGTTCACGATTATGTGAGCACTTTTGAAATCATTCCATACCTACCTGCATATATTTTAACGGCTAAGCCGACTTTCATGCGCCCAGTAAAGTTGGTAACGACTAAAGAAAGTAGTTCCGCGTCTTATAGTTAAAGTTAAAGATTTAGGTCAACATCTGTGAAAACTGAAATTACGTTATTTTTCTGTGTGTCTTTTTAATGCAAATAAGTGAAAGAATTAGTAAATTTGTAAAATGTTTACTTTTCTAATGATCTTACATTTTCACTTGACCGGCGCATGATGGCGTGTGAGAACTAGTATTAATGTGGGCCTGGAAGGATTAAGTGTAAAGGCAATTGCATCGATGTCGCTGCGAATTCCATTTGCAAAGCAACATTAAGTTAATGACAGGAACTAATGTCGGGGTCGGCGCTGTAGCAAATGGTTTAATAATCGCACCGTGGTGACCCCGAGATAGGCCAGTTCGACACCAAACCAAATAAGTGCCTTGGTGACGCCGTAAATGGGGACAAAATGTCGCTGGCGTGCAATCGCCGTGGAGGTAGTTGCAGGCCACGGCGACAGGAAACAGGAAATGCCTCCGGCGGTGGGGCAGGTTGTACGCGGGGCGGAGTCTGGAGATACTCAAGTTGCACGTAACAGCATCTCTTCGACAGAAGTTCCTCTCGCCATTTGCCACTCGGGTTGCGCATCATCTTGTATAACGACTATACGTTTCCTCAGCTTCAGCAATCAAGCATGCACGTTGTTCTGAATTAGCTTTTCTGCCAATTCATACCTGAAAGGGGCCATGGGCGTAACTAAATAATGAGTCGTGATTAGGTAGAGTACAGCAGTATAAGATGAAGTTTATTCAATATCAGGATTATACAATAACTATTTACGTGACTATTGATCGGGGGAGCTTAAATGGAACACCAAGATGCTAATTAATTGTATTAAGTATTATTACCTCACGCCATTACTATTACAATCTAATTGGAAAGTCCCCCACCTTGTTTATGTTGCCGGTGGCTGATTCTAGGAGACGGTTAACGACGGCCGGACACACCCATCTTCAGTGGTCTTCTCGTTCCAGTGACCCGACGACAAAAGACGCTGCACCCGGTGTTACGCTGGCCTATATCGGGAGCGTTGTTTAATATTTTCGGTCCCGTTTACTGGCCGGTGGAGGGGGTTCTGCAACTACCTTTTGCGCGGTATTACCGCAATTACGCTCGTGCCCTGGTTCAATGTTTGAAGGTGTGATCAGGCAGGATGTCCAGCTAAGGCCTGATAACTTCATAACACTACTCAACCAAACCATGTCCGTGCGCAAGAATTTTAATTAAAAAAAATTCCTCTATTACAATATTTTTAACCATCGAAATGTAACAAGAAACAACTCTATCCATCAAATCACCAAGATTAATGTATGAAGGTTTTTACCTCTTGGTGAGTTTCCTCTAATGTTAGAGAGTAATGAATCCACCTATTTCATTCCCCCATCTGACATGAAATATTCAAACGTCAGACATAAGAAATACGGCCGGAGTATATAATTTTATATATTATTTTTAAATACTAGTGCAAACAAACATCACATTGAAAAATGTATTCATTTCCATGACACCCAAAACAGCAAATTGCAGTCACCAGTTTTAAAGCTGCCATTTTCAGCGAGTCCATGTTAATGCCTCAAAACG
The DNA here is from genome assembly GCA_002778355.1 of Clitarchus hookeri. Taxonomy (NCBI): domain Eukaryota; kingdom Metazoa; phylum Arthropoda; class Insecta; order Phasmatodea; family Phasmatidae; genus Clitarchus; species Clitarchus hookeri. Next base: position 146,496 of record NQII01001682.1, read on the forward strand.
AACTAGCTAAATGGTGACAAAAAAAATCGACGAAATTCAAAGTAATGTAACTTACATGTGTAATTTTTCGTGTGTTACCTGAAATTTTTTTAACTTCGTTTGCTCTACTGAAATTTTTCGGCCATTACACGTGCGCACTGAAATAATACTGACTTATTCGATGAAACGTCAATAATTTCCGTGAGTAAACAATAACCCGCCGGATACCACTGCAGTAACGTTCCCTCTCATTTCACACTCCGCTTTCATAAGATTTAGTGCCCTTGCGTGCTGCTATGGTTAGCAACACAGTACCAAGCCACAAATGAGAAAGTCTCATAAATGAAAAGACGGGAACGTATTAGAAAGACATTGTGAAACGCTTCATCTGCAGCTGGACACAAGTTCACGTATCTTTGTGGCCGTCCTGGCCGAGATGTCACGTACTGTTGGTTAGTTTGTGGCGTTGTGGTTGACGTCTTCAAATTAACAATTACGCGCCGCCGTCCGTATTACAGCGGCAATAACTAAAATTACGCCATGCCTTTGAATTAACCAATTAAAATTTTATGACGGAGAAGAGCTTCCGTATTATTTCTTGCAACATTATCTTCCGGCAAGTTCTCATGGGAACTGCTCAGTGCGTTTTTCTCCTCCTTCTCTCTCTCTCTCTCTCTCTCTGCCTTTTCTTGTCGATTAAGAAACGCCCTGTGCTTTAGAATAGCATAATTCAATAGCATTTACATGTCCAAGGACTTAATTAAAAAGAAACGCTTTACGGGGCTGGAACGGTAGAGTATTTTAAAAACTCCAACATACCATTTCACAGCATTTAATTTTAGCAGCATTTTAAGATCTTTAGTTTCAATAGTAAAAATGTATTTTGTTTGTATTTACTACGAAAGAACGAAATATCAACACTTTACAATTACATACACGTCATTTACAAGGTTGGAATTTTTTCAAAGTTGCCTTTTTACGTTTCAGAAGAGTCTTGTTTCTTCTTCATTATAAGTGTAAAACATTTTGGCATGTTAATATTAGGTCACTCGCTCCTTTACGTTGGAATCTCGAAATGCCAGGCAGTGGGCAATATATGATAATACACAGAAGCAACTCTCGCATCGCGTTCTACAACGCCAAATCTATCAACTTCTGCAGCAGTTACTTTGTAGAGTTCCGCGGTGGGGTCGATAAACCCTTGGTTTCCTGTAGCAGCTTCACACTGACAGGTCCACGATTCTCCGGCGACGTAGAGTTGTCGGTACACAACTACGGATGGAGACTCTCTCCACTAAGCACACACACACCGCCCGTCGCGATTCGCGCTCGCCATTCGATTTGAGGAATGTCCTTTGTGTGCGCAACGGACGGCCAGAGTAAATAAAGAAGGGTTTTGACTTGCAGCTCTCGACGTAGAAAGGCGACGTATTTCGTTGGTCTCTCCGCAGCTCAAGCACTTATGATTCATAGCTTCTTTCTTACTCCAGCGTTGAAGTGTCTCAAATCTTCCTTCGCGGCGGTACTGGAGAGATGGTATATTTAACTTGTAGGAAATAAAGCAACAAAACAGAACCTTTTTTGAACAGATTGTGTTGATTAGATTAATTTGCTCCGTTACGTTTTATAGGAAGTTTTAAGTTTACGCCGGTGCCAGAAGCTTACAGTTTGTTTCTGCACGTGTCGATTCGTTGTATTTACACTAAGGAAATTTTAATTTATGTAAATGTAAGTATAGATATACATACGCAAGCGCACACATACACGCATGGAGTTTCGCCAGAGTTAATTCTCCCTAAAATAGAAATAGAAATATTGCCACTGCCATTTGACTTAACAACAAAGCGTTTGCTTTTCACTTCTCTGAAAATTACAGTCTACTGTATGTCACTCAATAAAGAGAAAACAATTTTTTATGTATTACCTACTTGTAAATAATTTTAAGCTGATGTGTATAAAATCCATTACAGTTGCTGTACGATTTTAATAAAATTGTGGAAAAGAAGTTGTTTCTACTTTATTGAAAAAAGTTGTATTTGTTATAAGCTGCATATTTACGGGAGGTGCAGGTTATAACTATCTTAAAGTACTTTTTTTTTTGTTTCAGTGTACAATTTTTATACTGCAAAATATGTACGGAAGTAGAAACGCGATTTTTTCTTTCTTCACTTGGGATACATTTTTCTTTTTTAAGCTGTATTCCGCTCCCTGTTTATCTCCCTCTTAACGCCTTCAAGGTACCTCAGTTCTCTCAAATTCTCCAGAATACTTCTCAACGGCAAACATGAGGACCCAATTATTTAACAACACCGCCGTGATATGATCTCGGTTCAAAGCTCGCAAAAAAGTTTTTTTTTTAAACTGCTCCTAGCAGAGTTGGTATGCGCATGTCCCGCATTGTGAGTGGGTTCGCACCGTGGCTGCGCGGTACGGTTTGCATGTGGCAGCACAACACTCGAGCGTGCAGAGGCGGAAATGCTGAACTCCATTCGCAAGCCAGCCTGACTTGCCAGCAGTGTGACAGAACGTCATTCGCAGATCATTGCCTAGAGACAAACAAACCGGATGCTTCTCGAGCAAATAGGTTATCTTCCGCAATACAACGTCGGAAATAAAAGTTTAAAGTTCCTTTTTTTTTTTTTAATATTGCTTTTTAACGTACCACCTCAACGCCAGGAGGCTAACAGAAGAATGGCTCACATATTATGTAGAAAGGCCACGTATTTCGTTGCTTACTCCGCATCTCAAGTACACGCAAGTTAGCGCGTTGTTATTAGTATTTTCGTTCTTACTCCTGCGTTGAAGTCTCTGAAATGATTCTTCACTAAACAACCAAATACCTCGTCATTTTAGAAGAAGGATTCTTAAATTTTGTGATTTTCAGGACCCCTATGATACGATGTACTTTTTGCTGGACCCCCAATTGTTTATTTAATAAGTTAAGAAAACATTTTCATGTGTAGGCCTATAACATAGTTCTTTTTGACTATACAAATGTTTACAATCTTAAATTTAGGTTATAGCAAAATTGGTAAAAAAAAAATTTCTTATAACAAAAAATTTACACAGTTGCAGTAATAATTACAACATTTTAATGAAAAGTAAAATATATTAGTTTCACTTGCGGACCCCAGGAATCAGCAGACCACAGTTTAAGAATCGCTGTTTTAATAAACTAAATCGGGTCACGTGACCATTTAGTATACTAACATTTCCAATTGATACACGGACTTCCGCCGCGTTCCTTTTGTTACTGCAGCTGAGATTACTGACGAGTGTTCCTTTATTCACTGATGCTGCTGATGAATCACGGAATGAGTTGGAGGTTGCATTTCCGCTGAGACCACCGATGTGCACGAGGATAGGCGGTCCCAGCAGTAGCAGACGACCGAAAATGGCGGCGGTAAACAATAACTATAACCTAAAAGCTGTAATATTCTTGTGTTTTGCCATGGATGCGAAGAGAGTAAGGATGGGTTAGTATTGTATTATTTTCATTTGAATTAAATGTCAACACTATTATTTTTACAAATTAATCTTCTGGTCGAAAAAACACATCCATTACCAATGGCACGACAACAAACCATTCGGGTGTATTCAGACGCCATTTATTTCCACTGCTGGAACTGCTTGCGAGTGTTCCACCCCCGAGACCACTAACTGGTAGGGACACCCGAATTTCGCGAAAAAAATTTCCGCGCATGTTAGACTTCAATACCCTACGGGTATATCAGCAATTATCTTTCGCTTGTTGGTCGTGTGTCTTTGTGAGAAAATATTTTCTTACTGGGCTGGAGAATCAGAATTATTTTACTCGTTTGGTATGCGTCTGTGGTTCACGAGCAGACACTTAAGATGCATAACACGTAAACAATCCAATAACGAAAGTGGATATGAGCTAAAGTGTTATGAAATACAACTGGTCCTGAAATATTTTCGCAAAATTCGGGTGCCCCTAATGATTGGCTGTTGTCCTTCCAGAATGGTTTCCTCCTGACGTGTGAGAAACAAAATGTAGTCTTAGATGAGAGTAGCTGTGGGGAAAGAATGCGCGAGGCAGTGGAAAGACGGCTTTAGCACCCTGAAGGAGGCCCCGCCCGCGCGTAGGAGCCCCCTGAGCGAGTGGTAGACAATGATCGCACCTGCCTGTGTGTCCGGGGCAGGTTCCTGCTGCCCACCTCGTCCGGCCAGAGACGCAGGTCGCGCTGTCAGTCTCCTCCCGCATCACTCACCCACATAGCGGTATGAGTTGCCTGCGTCTTCCCCTGCCTCCCGCCGGCTGAACACGAACTCTCCGACAGCAATCGTTATGCTTCGGAGACATAACGAAACAAATCCAATTGAGTGATTACGAACTGCAATGCGGTACGCTTTTCGTCAAACTTCGAAGCATATCGAAATTCTGTGTCGTCACAAAACAAACTTTTACACTAAAAACAGTTACATAAATTTGATTCAGTAATTTTGTCCTGGCAGACGTAAACACCTACCTGCAATTTTAGATTTAATTGAAAAAAGGCACTACGAATAACATGTGCGACAATTTCACTAACTATTTATATGTGTGGTTTATTAACTTACAGCTCACCCAGCGCGACGTGTGTTCGCGAGTAAAGTAAATGCTTGAGCGACATCTATTGAGTGGGAAAATGAACTCGTGTTGTCTCAGCGATCACCCAACAAAGACTGCTGCAACAATATAAATGTATATCTAGCGAATAATTCAAAGTGTTTTTACATCACGTTAGAGGGCATTGTATTTATTTCTTGGTTAATTAGCTTAAAGAAAATTACGTGCAGTGTTCATGTTCAGCTCTTCACGGACAATCGCACTCGTGGTGAACAGCGCACGATAGTTGCGATGTTGACCGCACAAAACGTACGCCCGTACTCACATCTTGCGATTTTCGCCGCTTCGACGTCATCGAACTCCGATATTTGCGGTACAATAGCTAAACACACGCTGTCGGCACTCGGCTCGCTTCGGAGTGCGCTGCACGCCTGCCAAATCGCTTCTCAGCGAACCGAATCTTCCGATATGTGATGCTAGTAATCAGACCCTCCGTCGCAGACGCGCGCCCCGCGCAGCGCAGTGGCGTCTGTAGTTTTTGCAAGACGAAGTGAACACTTTTTAATGCCGTGCTTAAAAGTTCCTTTCAGCTTATTTGTGTCCTTTCGCCAACTGTTAAAGGGCGCCGCATACCTGGCACTTGAACTGCGTTGTTGTGTGTTTTAAATCCGTGTTTTTTTCTCTCCAAACCATTAAACGTGTCCCCATGATACCGGTGTACAAAAAGAAAGCACACTTTAGACGAGGCACGTATAATACTCTCAATAAATCACGCACATTATATATACTATTCCAGAGTCCTCCAACATAGCTAAAAAAAACTGCTTTTCCACACTGCTGTATCTCATAGCATACTGGTTGGAAACATTGGAAACTATTATAGGGNAGCTAAAAAAAACTGCTTTTCCACACTGCTGTATCTCATAGCATACTGGTTGGAAACATTGGAAACTATTATAGGGACCTGCATTAAACTTTCCTACAGACTTTTCATTAATAAAATGGTACTGTCGCCGCTTGAAGTCTCATAGGTACACGCAGCACGACGAGAAAACTGCACGCCAGTTCAGAGCCTTGCGCTTAGGAGCGAAGGGACATGAGGCACGCGTGTCAGTGTAGTCCTTATCGCTCCCACACTTCCCTGTCACAAACGCGCTAAAAACTTCCAAATAGGCGGCACCCTTAATATAAAAATTACCATGTGATTAGTAAACGCAGTGTATACGTTTTATAGCTCTCAAAAANAATAGGCGGCACCCTTAATATAAAAATTACCATGTGATTAGTAAACGCAGTGTATACGTTTTATAGCTCTCAAAAGTTAACGTCTGTGGCTACAATAAAATAAAATTTGTTGGCTATCATGCCTGCTGGAAGCGCCTTTAAAAGTGCNAAAAGTTAACGTCTGTGGCTACAATAAAATAAAATTTGTTGGCTATCATGCCTGCTGGAAGCGCCTTTAAAAGTGCAAACTCTATCGTGAATAGCGTATACCAGGTAGCATGCAAGGAAAGATTTGCAACTCAACACTACGACGAGAGAACCGTGTCTTATTTATTTGTTCTTCGAATGTAAACCAAGTACTATTCAAAATGATTATATTATGTCGCTGGTCAGTTAAAAATAGATTACAATGCAACAAAATTGCATCTAAAAATAGATTCTATATAGCTTTTAAGAAATAGTACAAAATATTTTTAATTTCAACTAGATAAAGTGACGATCTGATTCACTAAGAATATGAAAGACAATTCAATTTGGTTTGTAGGCGCTACAGAATATTTTGCCAGCAAATCATATAAAAGCATTTACACAAAACGCAGTTATTGTAATTGACAGCTGACCACTCTTGCACATCTCGGGTTCACATATGTACATTTCGATTGTATTTCTTTGACGAATTTATTTTCTCTAATAGGTTTGTGTTTCCTTGTAAATAATAGCGAAATTGTTAATAGATTAGGTACTTGTAAAAAAAAAAAAAAAAAAAACAGCAAGGGAAAAATATATACTTTATCCAATCGGAAGAGGCAGTTTGTATTACTCCGTTTGCCTCCGCGCACACGTCATGAACAATCAGAGCTGTCAAAATTACGCCCCCGTTGCTTTCACTTTGTAAAAACTGTGTGTTTAAAAATGTTAAATCCGAAGAGATACTGNTGTCAAAATTACGCCCCCGTTGCTTTCACTTTGTAAAAACTGTGTGTTTAAAAATGTTAAATCCGAAGAGATACTCTCTGTAACATGAGAACACCACCACGAGCGAATAAAATTTTATTTCCAGAGCGTTTTGAAACAGTCAAATATTAAAGTTTACTCGCAGAAAAACGTTAATATTTCGGAACGTCGCTCTGGAGGGGAATTTCCTATCCCTCTTTTCTTTTACAGAAAAAAATTTGAGATTTACAGCATTATTAATATTTTTTTAGCTCCCGTATAACATTAAACATCTAACACAACTGCTCGTTTGGAAAACTTTGCAGGGAATATTTTTACTGGCGCAGTAGTGACGATCATTAGCTTTTTGGCACAAAGTGAGATTTAAAAAAAAGGAAATGCGGGGAGTGGGAGGAATTTAAGATACAAACACGAACGAGGGATTATTGGTCCTTTATATGCTAATGTTAAATTTGTGTAGCTTATATTATGAAGATTTTCATCTCAAAATATTCTGGATATTAAACAAATAGAATGTAGATCTAGTCAGTTAAAAAAAATCCATGTTTTTTATTTAACACCAAAAATATTACTTACGAGACATATTGTCCGCACTCGCTCCCGTAACCACGCTATCAATGTTGCGTGTCTGGTGGGTGGTATTAATGAGGACTTGTCGCCCACTGTGCCCAATTAATTTTTTTGCTCGGTTCATTTTTCAGAGAAGAATAATCTAGACAGAGGCCCCGTAGTCCATTAGCCATCAACACCACTTGGCAGTACATGCAAAAACACTCAACTTCTTTTATATGTAATCACGTAGCTGTTCCACGTTCAAATTAGCACATTTGAAAGAAACACCTGAAAAATAGTCCTTGCTGGTAACTCGAAAGTAAATTACGTAAAATACTTCTATCTACTAACGTCTTATACAACATGTAAAGTTCTGTTCAAAATCAGTCTGATTAACGTGATGTTTTTGTTTAGTACACTTTCGTGCTCAAAATAAATAATCTACGGTAAGTACATGAATAATGAAATACATTCACATGATTAAAATCGGCTCTCACCGACCACAATTAAAGCCCACGTGCTAATTGAAACTGACTTAGAGGGAGTAATACAAGCCATCTTGGATTTAGAGAATTTTCGCAACAACCTTTAGTATTTATATTCTGTTTTGCAGTGAAAAGGGTTTAGGGCATTCGACCTCTGGAGTCGCATGCAGAACGTAACCACGTATTCCTTCTCGGCCGTTACCGGTCTGGAAATAATAGAGACGATTCAAGAAAGTTCTGAAGGCCATCAGACAGATTATGCAGAACGAAACATTTCGGTACATATTATAAAATAGAACACTTGCGAAAAATTTAAAAATTTCTAGGTGGAACGTGTTGTCGCCCAGCTGGAATTGCAGACTTCTTTGTACACATCGACGGGTGCGGAAGCTGGCAGTAAGCAAATATGTGTTCGCAGTTCCAGCGCGAAATGTATTTTGCATGCATCTCCTGTTTGCACTCTGGGCATATCAAGTTGACACAGCTGGTTCGTGGCGCGGGCATCCAGTGTTGGAGTTGCAATAACTGAACAGGAGAGTACACTGCAAGTCTGTAAATCACTTCAACAAGCCTCCTCATGTTCTGAACATACAGACCTCTCATTAAGAAGCAAAAATCCCTCACGTAAAACGTTTCCGGTACAATTTGTTCACCCGTCAGAAGGCAGTAATTAATTTTTGCCAGAGTGTTGTAAACTACTGTGTCTGTGAGTACGTTATCTGTGGTTGCCGTACCTATCTACGATTATTTTTATATAGAATTAGTTGTCATCCTTGAAAAGTTAGGTTTCCTTGTGGTAAGGAACTGTTCCCTGTAAATGAAATACACTTTGGCAGACAATATCTCTGCGTGCAAAAATATTACTGTGAAAACATCTGCAATTTAGTTGCAGTAGGCTAATTGTACGGTTTGCTATACAATGTAAATTAGTGCATTAAAACCTCACAGTAAAAGAATCGGCAGCACACTACAGCATTTAGATAACTTTATTTGAATTTACCCTGTAAAAGTAAAACTGTTCCTTTTTAAACACCAGTATTTTACGAGATAAATCTAAAACATAATTAGTAGAGACACGGAAATTCCACGAATTCATTTGAGGACAAGCTAGACTTCAAACACACGCACACTTGACTTTCTTTTCAATTGGATCATAGTTTGTTAGCCACGCCCTGGACAGATTTGAACCAATAACCAACCAGCAAGAAAAACACGACCGAATCCAGTGCTATCTGGTCTGGGGTAAAACCGGAGCATGAGCCAAAGAACAACTTACTGAGGTTCGAGTACACAAAGGATTGTGTAGTTTAGCTTGTTGCCAAATGAATCCGCGAAATTTCCCGTGTGTCTGACAATTTGCTACCNTGTCTGACAATTAGCTACCATGGAGTTTGTAATTTTTAAAAGAGACCAAATAAAATTAGAATCTTAAAAAAGAATATTAAATCTCGACCAAAATATAATTTCTAGCAATTATACCGATTATGTATGTAATCACACGAGAATTATCCTTTATTTGAATCATTTAACTTATTGGATCGAATGGGGTATCATAAGAAACTTATTAGTTGCTGATCTCAAGTGTTCATTACGAACCAACTTTTAGGCATAATAATTAATATTACCCACAGCTATTTTCGTTGTATTTTCTGAGCTTTGAAAGTTGATGTAACATAACTTCGTTTTTACACATTTGATAGTACGATTTAGCATTTGTGGATTTACACTGGTCATCTATAGGTCCTACTTGAAATAATGAAGACTTTGTCCCCTAAAAAACGAGTGCCTGGACATTCGAACAAATAAATAACTGTATAAAAGTTAAAATTGCTTCATTGGAATTAAAATCCCACTGGTTATAACAGTGAGTAAATAAACTTCGTTGATTTAGCTGCGATTTCCACATATTTGTAATGCGCTTTACTTCCCCGAGGCTTTGATTCCTCGTGACTTTCGTTCATTCGCCGGTCAATAGCAGCTTATTAACTGTCTTTTCAGTGCGTAGCATTGCGAGATCAGAGAAAGCTGACTGAAATCAGCGAAAGCTAATTGAAATCAGACTGGGTCACACAGGTGAAGTAATCGGGTGATGTCAGCGCATTCCGACTATCATCAGAACATTAGCTGCCATTGTTTTCCGTTGCAATAGTTGCTGCCAGGATTTCAGTGCTGAAGGTATACCATTACACACTTCTTGAGAAGCTGCGATGACGTCTCTTTGCCGAATATATATTTCTTTCCTCGTATTTAATCACCAGAGTCTGGTAACTCGTAAACGGTACCAGAGGCTTCGAACGTAGTACGACTACAATGCATGCAGTGAAGGGCTTTTGTGACGTTTATAAGACGTTGAATTGCCGTCAACTACATATAGGTCCTATGCTTCCACGCAGAAGCATCTAGTGACGTACATACTACGATGAAATGAAGTCTGAAATTTTTAGGTTCGTCTAATGATGAACAAGCCTTCGCTATTTTAAAGACAAGCGTCTTTTATTAAAATTCCCTAAAACTATACAATTTCATATCGTAATAACGTGAAGATCATCCACAAATCACTATTTAACTGCTTTCGATACGAACCTCAATACAGTAGCTAAAATATGTGAGATCTAATCACAGAGTACTTAAGATGATTCAGCCACTTATACCGCGAACTCTAGCCACACACGCCAGCAAAATGGCGTCATTGTACTGCAAAATTGTAAAACGCCATTCGCCAATCGGCGGCGGGTAACCTGCCGGCAGCCCAGCCAAAAGTGAACCTTTTGAAACACGCAGTAGCCAATCGGACACAAGGTACTTTTCCCAGAGCCTTGCGCAGCCAGTCAGAGAATGGGTAAGTCCACACCAAAGGAACCTCCACGCCATTTTGTATCTGTGCACTCATCTACTCTGGTCTAATTGTATGCCCACGCATTCCTGATTCTCCTGTCCTGAACTGCAACTCGTGCCAGAATTTAGCTGCAGCTCGTTCGCCGTTTTAAAGGCCCTGCGTATTTTCTTCTGTGCCTTGCATTTAAAAATAATAATTGCCAATCGTTACTGTAATGCTGTAAGTTACCGATTTCAGTTGCACTGATTTAAACGACACAACTTCACTTCGGCCGTGTTCTCAATTTAAAGAATACTCTTACGAGAGAGCACTACAGCACAATCTGGCGAGAGCACTACTTCGCGCTCTCTCACGCTCTCGCCCTGCGAAATTGTGACAACCGCTCTCATTTCTCTTCATCGTCACGAAGACAGTTGATACCAAAAGGCGTGAAATCATATTAAGGCAAATTGCGGTCATATCCATTGGAAATAATTTATACGTGTTCAGAAAATTCACAAATAAACATAACGCTACTGGAATAATTGTTAGAACATAAAATAACACTATTTTTGTTTTATATTGACGGCATGTTGCAGCAAAGTGACAAAAATACGAGACTTTGTCAGATATACTTATTTACATTTTTATAAATACGTGTTACGTAAGTTATTTCTTTGACTGAAACAGTTGAAATTATTCACTTACATCAAGAAAAGGCAATCCTGAACAACCGTCTCTACCTAATTTGTATGCAGTTCAGTGGAATGAAATGATACTTTCATTCAGCGCGATATTTTACGCTGGAAGCTTGACTTATTAAAGCATCATGCTGGTGGAAATATTATCCATGATTGCAGTTTCTTGGTTTTTCTATATTCAATTCCAAAAACCTATATAATTTTTATAAATGCTTTTAGTGTTTATTTGTATACCACGTCCTCTAAATTTTTAGTAACCCCTTTACTTCAGCGGGAGGAGTCCTTGTTGCGCCGCACCTTACCGCCTCAGTGTCGGACGAGCGGGGNCTGCCGCGCCGCGCTGCCACGGTAGTGCCGCAGGGGGGTGGGGGGAATATTCGCGCTCTGGGGAGATCGGCCGTCGAGATTACCGACCGACTTGGGCCCGGTAGCAAGCGGCGCACTACCAGGTACATCTCCAAATTGCGTTGGACAGGGTCGTAAGGGGGTGGGGGGCAGTCGATGCAGGTGTTCAAACAGCAAGTCGCCGCCTCGCGGAAGGTTCGTTCCGCCTGCGCTGGAATAACGTTTCCCCTACCACGCAATTACCCCCTGCGTTCTTCGGCCATCACGAGCAGCCGCGTATTGGGCCGCCGCGCACTTATCGCGCCCCAACTCCGCACTGCGTGATTCCCGTTCCAGCCGACAGTTCGGAAAAGCAGCGCCAATGTTTACTATTAGCTTAGTATGCCTCCGCCTTCAGCTGGTGGGCCAAGGGTTCATGCATGGTTCCTTCAAACATTTCTGAAGCCTGCTTAAGTTCTATTCCGAAGATATTCCCCCCCCCCTCATGCAAACTAGGGAAAATAATATTTATTAATTTCTCTGGGACAAATAAAAATGTGGTGGCAAAAACATTAATACCTATTTTTAAAAGAGATTCGGGATGCCAGAATCCGAGTAACAAGTGTTAAATATCCTTAATACGTAATTAACATGTTGTGTATATGATATAGACCACATGACCTGTTATATATTTGGCAAAGTTATTTAGCAGCATAGAAATTTGGGCTCCTATATTCCGAAATTTTCGACTTATCGGTACTGTATTTTAAAAACTATAATCATTTGACTGCAAATATTGACGTTTATGTGGTCCTTATATAACTCTCTTTCAGACAATGAAATAAAAAATGATCGTGAAACATGGCTCTGCAAGTCCAATTTATTCAAACATAAAATAGTTTTATGTTAACAAAAGTATAAAACACTAGTGATACATTATACATTTTGAGGAAAACCCAAACACATACACATGTTCGGCGATTTTTCAAATGTTTGATTAAAAAAAGTGTTAAGATACCCTAATTACAAGCACTCGTCACCGTTTCCATTTGTCATTGCACTGTTAAACAAATTTTACGGTGTTTATAGATGAACTAGATTATGTAAGGTAAAAATAGGAAAGCATACATACAAGAAAGTATTTGTCAGATGACAAGAAAGCATAAAAGGAAATAAGTTAATATTTGGGCGTGACTAAAAAATGAGTGTGCATGCCGGCTAAGAAACTTCGCCTGTGTAAACAAAGTACAAATAAATAACATAATTAAAAATAATATCACAAACGGCCTGTGAGGTGCGTAAAACTTGTAGACATGTGTGTAGAAATTCGTAGGAATTTTGTTGTCACAGTTACGGAGTTTATACATTTTAATGTTTTTCACCAAGTTTTTATTAGCTTAATACTTTCTTTTGTAAGGGGCGGTTAAGCAGGTTGCTTCAAAATGTTATTACGAAATTGTTTTGTTTTTAAATTACGTGAAGTATTAATGCTGCGAAATCTACAATTATGACATATTTTAAAACATAATGAACGTGATCCTTACTGTCTGTGCATTTTACTAATATTTCCAAAAGACGCAGTGCGTATACATTTAATTTAGATTATTTGAAATTGGCGCTAGTGGAGTTGTATGGAACTGAAATGTAGAAGCAACACTATTCTTGAATATGTGTTATTTTATTTTAACCATACAGTATTAAAATTAAATTTATATGCGTATATGATGATTTTAGTCATTTATTTGTGTAATGGTCTCCGTCCTAAATAGACTAGTTATGTGGCAGCAAATTAAAAAAAAAAAATTTCAAACTTAAAATTCTTACGGCTTATTTAAAAACAAATGTTTTTTTATGTTTCTTATGCATTAAAGTTTGCTTTTAAAAATACGCGAATGTGACAAATTCCTGCCACGCGCGGGCCATCGCAAACAACCGTTGGCTCGGCGTGAGCCACGACATTTGATTCTTTAATTTTACTCTCATTTGGGTTTTTGTAAAGTAAAATTTAAAAAAAATGCTGCTATCAGAGGTTTGGCTGTTTGCCTTATTCTGCAGTACAGACATTGAACCCGACCTATCAACGTAACGTTTTGTCACGTATAGCGTAATATAAGGTTTAAAAAATCAATACATTCCTGTCTTTTTACAGCTACCAAATAACACGTAGTAAAATTAAGTACAAAGAGCTATCGGGGAAACAACTCGTGAAAAGTAAATTTTCTATAGTAAGATTTTTTTTTGTAGTTGCTCTGAAACTGCAACTGTGACACAAACATAAATACTTTCTGCATAGCAGGTGAAGTTGAGCCGTAAAATGGCACTTTCTCCGAGCTGGCTTTCTAGGCAGGTGTATGATAGAACAACTGCAATACGCAGTTTAAGTACGTGACCATGGCCCTTGGCCGAGAATTATGTAGAGCAAACACGAAGTGCATGTGTGCGGATGCGAACCGCAGACCGCAATTATACCTGGCCATGACTTGCAAGAGACTGCAGTTAAGTTGCGGGTTGATTGCCGAGCACGGCAATGCGCTCACGTGCTCACGGCGACTGAGCCCACTGAGTGCGGCGGAACACGACAAACCTCCTGTGCTCTACTGAGTATAGCCTCCTTAGGTACAAGTAGAGTAGCTTCAAATGAGCAGTGGCTCCGACTCTGCAACATGTAGAGCTCATTATAAAGTAGGACACGGTAAAGTGAGCACTTTTGATGCCCTAGTTACTTTTCAACCACTTGTTATCCTTTAACCGCGTTTTTAAATAAATATTGTGATGTAAGTATTAAACAAAGTGTATATATTCCACAACACTCAGAAATTAACATCTAAGGCTAAAATAAAATATACTTATTGACTATTTTTCCAAATGAAAGGGCTTTCAAAAGTGCTCACTTTACTGTGAATAGTATACACTTAAATTGTCAGAAAAGTACGGTTTATCTTGCATATAAAAGAATAACGCATGTATTTTGTAACACTGTTAAATATTTTGCTAAAGTTAACATATTTAAGTGTAAAAAAAAAGCATTTTATTTATCAATGTTAAGGTTATTTAAATTGTTGATGCTTCAGAAATCACATTTTGCAAACGAATCCTTCATCAAGCAACGCCATTAGAGTAATAATTTTTATTTTTGTCTGAAATGGGTGTGCATAAAATAAATTGTAAAAATATTTGTAAACTTTATTACTTATTTTCATTACGTACAACCATACTTATTATTATGATGTAATTGCTTGACGAAGGGGGTAAGAGGGTTGCGAAATGTACTTTCTAAAGCATCCAGAATGAAAATGCGCTTAAATTTTTTATTTAAAAAAAATTTTTACTAATTATTTTTAAATATTTAAATAAGTGTATCATAGCAAAATATTTAACAGCGTAACAAAATAAATTCATTCTTCTTTAATATGCAACATAAACAACGGTTTTCTGACAATTCTGGTTGTGTGTGTACACTACTTTTATTGAGTTCTGCAGGCGGTGCAGTGACTGTCCCTCTGCAAGGGACAGTCTTTGTAGGTATTCCTAAAATAGTTCTTACAGAATACCGGTCACAGAAAATATAATTATTTTACATTTGTACGAAATGCTTTTCAACTTATGGGTATTCCTTAAGAATACTATTTCCTCGCATTAAAAAATTATAGGCGGCATATTTTTTACACTATGGCCTATCGAAATATTAATTTCAGTGTTACCTCGCGCTTGAACTGCGCTGTAGTGTGTCTGAAATACAGTTTTTTTTNGCCTATCGAAATATTAATTTCAGTGTTACCTCGCGCTTGAACTGCGCTGTAGTGTGTCTGAAATACAGTTTTTTTTTGTAAACCAGTAGAAGTGAGTCCAAAATGCCTACCTACGAAATGGAAACACACTTCAAAGTAGTTGTGTATGGTACTTTCAAGACATCACGCATTTTGGAAATATGATGTTAATCTCCTCCAACATTGCTGAAAACTGCCCTTTCACGCAACTCTTTCTCAAAATACATGGACTGGATTCATGCGAAACTACGATAAAGGAGTTCANACATCACGCATTTTGGAAATATGATGTTAATCTCCTCCAACATTGCTGAAAACTGCCCTTTCACGCAACTCTTTCTCAAAATACATGGACTGGATTCATGCGAAACTACGATAAAGGAGTTCATTAGACTTTGCTACAGTGTCGCGCATAATAACAAATAGGGTCACAGCTCCAAGTTCCATAGTTGCAGCGTTACGACGTGAACACTGCACGCTGGTTCACAACCTTGCGCGTAGAGGTGATATCGCTTTACATGCGCCTGGAGGGCGTGCACCGTAGCGCTTCATCGATATTTGCCTCGCACACACACAATCGCATCACTCACTACGCGGCAACCGTACGCGGGTACGAGCTGGCACGTTCAAGTTAGACATGCCGATGTTTACCTAAGTGCTCTATTTCTTGGATCGACCTACATGTAAGGCACATAATATCGCAGTAAGAACATAAGGTCACGTCTATGTGCTAAGTTATGCCATGGCCTTGGAAACAAAACTTATACAGCCATTTACAAGAGTTAAGTATTGTTTTTTTTTTTTTTGGCAGGTAACAGCGGCCAATTAGTATGATGAATTGATACTTTTGGCCCCATTTAGGTACCCACAAATAACCAATTCTATAAATACTTCAGGACAAACACACTGGCGGCAGGCTACAACTGTCGCCGAACAAAACGGAATTCTGGAACATCACCATTAAAAGTTAAAATATTTATCTTAATTACATCAAAATTCGTTATTTTATGTCTCCTATTGTAACCTAACCAAATATTTAACAAGACGATAGTCGAAAAATCAAGAAAAATAACATTCATAATGTTAAATGAAACATGAAGGTGCCGCTGAGTCGAAAAACTATTCTACAAAAAATATATACATTCCGAGAAAAAAAACAAATGTCCAAATAACCTATTTTTAATCCGTGTCCTTAATTGAAGGCTTCCTTAGAGCGGCGTCCACAAGCAGCCTGCGCAGAGCGGGGGCGGAGGGAGCGTCGCGACGACGTGGAGCTGCCCCCACGCGGGTGGACGCCGCCGCGCCGCGAGAGAGAGCCAGGGGAGCCGCGGCTCGGACGACATTCCTTTCCTTTCCTCCGCGGCCAGCAGACTTCCAGCCGGCTTCCAGCGGCCCTTCCAGCCTCGCCCGACAGGTTTCTCCAGCCGCGCGCAACAGCGGCGCATGGCCTTCGCCACCGCTCAATGGCGGGTACCGTGCCCACAACAAGTTTTGATCACACCTCCCCCGGTGCAGAGCAGGTGACCGCACAGAGGCGAAACAACGGCACAGCGGTTACTGAGGCACAGGCACAGGAAACTATGAAGGTTGTTCACGGTAAACTCAGCACTTTCGAAAGCCCTGCTTAAGATCTATTTATTTACGTGTTTGTGTATACTTCCACCGCATGTACAATTAACATTGCCATGGGCCTGATCACTTTATTCATGCGTCGGTCAAGTGAAACTGTAGAATTATTAGAGAAGTATATGTTTAACGAATTGGCTAATTACACTTCGATGTAATAAAAAAGAAAAAAATAAAGCAANAATTATTAGAGAAGTATATGTTTAACGAATTGGCTAATTACACTTCGATGTAATAAAAAAGAAAAAAATAAAGCAAAATAAATTATTTGAGTGTTCAGAAATGTTTACCGAATAATTTTTATTCAGCTTTAAGAAGTGGGACTACTTCCTCTCCATCGTTGCCAACTTTACCGGTCGTGTACTCGTCAGTGTGTCCGTTGAAATACGTGCAAGTAGGACAGAGGCATTTTGCAAAGGTTGATTTCAAAAGCGCTCGGATAACCGCGAGCAGCCTATACACAAGCTAAATGACGTGGCGGTTCCTTTGATGCAAGCGAAGTCATTAGCCACGCGAAGCTGTGGAAACAGGCCTCGAGTCTGATTGGCCATTGCATGCAGTGGAATATTCCCCATTGGTCGGGCTGCCTCCCGGAGAGTTAGTTTCCAGGAGCTGGTTGGTGAGCGGTGTTCCGTCATATTGCCGGTCGGAGAGGCCATTTTGCTGGCGCGTGTGGCCGCGGTCGCAGTTCACGCCACCATTCCACCTCTGCATTCTTAAGTACTCTTTGGCACAGGTTTACGCATTTGCTTATTTGGTCGTCGCTACTCAGTGGGAAGTACCACACCGCTAACAAGTTTTTATGCCGCGCCCTCCGGCATGGAGTACATGGCCACACAGAGGCCGAAGTGGCACAACGGTGACTTCAATGCAGGGTTACTCGGTTACTTGNCGGCATGGAGTACATGGCCACACAGAGGCCGAAGTGGCACAACGGTGACTTCAATGCAGGGTTACTCGGTTACTTACTGACATAGGTGCAATCTCATGCATCATTCACGAATTATGGGTGGGTACCGGAATTTGTTTACGGAATCACGCGAGNCTGACATAGGTGCAATCTCATGCATCATTCACGAATTATTGGTGGGTACCGGAATTTGTTTACGGAATCACGCGAGGAAAAGCAAAGTTTCGAACATTTGTATACTTAATATTCTTCGAGTTAGTTGATGACTTGCAAGAATACAAGGGCCTGGTCTGGGGCAGCAATGGATGGACCAATTAATGTCAACTTGTGAATTTTCCTGCCTCTTCCTACTGTGCAAAGGCTGTGATCAACAAGTCCAAAAGTTACTAAACCTCACGTCTCTGGTTTCAGTGAGCGCCAAACTATTTGGTACGAGTTGATGCTCAGATTTTCATTTCCTCGCTGGTCTCGTGACAGGTACTTCTCAGCTTTTAAGGCGGCTTAGAACCAATAACAATTTCTTTATATGTGATATAAAGTGCACTTTTNGACAGGTACTTCTCAGCTTTTAAGGCGGCTTAGAACCAATAACAATTTCTTTATATGTGATATAAAGTGCACTTTTAACAGATTGTTGTACAAAGTTCTGTATTGTGGTAGAGAATTTGCATCAGCATCCTTGCAATGAACTGGTCATACATATGCGGGTTCCACAGAAATGTCCTTCCAAGTTCTATATATCTGTCTTAGTATGTCTTATCGTACTTTGTTGAAAACGTAGTTTCCTCCTTGTGATATCGACCATTGTAAAACTTTGTATTTAAGGGCACACGGAGAGATGGGTTGCTTGGATTAAGTAAATTTAACTTATGCGCCAAAGTAACGACGTAACGATAATGTATTATAAGTAGATTGACAATATATGTTCTTCATGTTTAAGACAGTTATTCAGGCTACAGGCAAATACTATTCTGGTTGTACGTACTCGACTGAATTCCACTATTGCTTTCTATTAACGTCTATTTTAATAGAACATATCTTATTTATATGGCTTCGTAGAATTGCAATAAATACCGCGAGAGAACAAGTTTGCTTTCTCTGTTTTGAATTTAATATGATGTGCTGCTCTCTGTGCGTTTTGTCAATAAACAACTAACTATAAATGTGAATTCCACCAAAGTATAAAAATCTGTTATCATTTTCTTTTATTGTTCAAAATTTTCCCGGAGTTTTATGCTATTATTTTTATATAAATGCCTTACAGAATGTATTTTGATAAAATAAATTAAATAATCGTTAATCAGATTGAAAGTGCATGTTTGTAAAAAATTTAATGCGTGCGAAAAAGGTTTCGTTCATTTGCGTGGTACTGATTGGCTAGCAAAATCGTCTTACATGCTCATAACTGTACATTTTCTTATTTTACTTATTCCATTACTTTACTATATTGTTTTATTTCTATGTCAGTGGGACACCAGGCCTTAGTCCTATCATCTTTCCCCCCCTCTCTCCTGTCACTTTTGCTGAAGAGTGCTCTGTACCAACTCGCATCACTACTCGTGGGCTGTCTTTATTAGAATATCCACAAGTGTTTTTATTGAAATGCGTCAACATAATTGTATTTTTAAAAATTTAACGAAAAAATCATTATTTTGACATGTTCTTAAAAAGCCATATTTTGTTGATGCACCGAAAGAAAATTCTGAAGGTCTTCAGTAAAAATAGGTATGCTTAACCGTTTACATTCACTGCCTTTTTTCTATGTTGCATCAAACCACTTACATCGTTGTGACAGCACACGAACTTCCAAACATTTGGTATCATTTGTATTACGCTGTAAAACACTCCCTTGCTGCAACTCATTACGTGTTGCAACTCATCATGTGATGCCGAAAAAAAAAAAGTTAAATATGAACCACTGCAAAGTTGGTTTCCGTCAAACATATTNTCACTGCCTTTTTTCTATGTTGCATCAAACCACTTACATCGTTGTGACAGCACACGAACTTCCAAACATTTGGTATAATTTGTATTACGGTGTAAAACACTCCCTTGCTGCAACTCATTACGTGTTGCAACTTATCATGTGATGCCGAAAAAAAAAAAGTTAAATATGAACCACTGCAAAGTTGGTTTCCGTCAAACATATTTTTTTTTATCAATATATTAATGGCAATGATAACCTTGCATCGTGGTTGCAATAGTTCAGCTGTGATAAACTCAGTTGCGGTATTTTGAAAGATAAGCCATTATGTCGATGATCTAAGGAATTTATTTGATAACGTAGCATTCAGGAAGCTAACGTTAAGTACTTTAAAACTTCAATGAAGAAAGAAAAATGTTACTGTCGCTTAACACTTTTCTTTGGTAGGCTATACAGTAATACTCTTTTTTTGTAAACAAAAAAAAAGCTCAAGGAATCTTTTCTTTGCTATAAAGAAAATAATATTGCCATAGATGTATCAAAATGCAATAACCATATACCTTATTTTTTTAACCATTTCTTTAAACGAAAGCAAGATTTTGTTAGTGTAAACAAGACATCGTCGAAGAAATACCTTTCTTTGCTACCCAGAAAGCTTTGAACGTTCTTTTTTTTTTACAGCGTTTGTAGCCCAGAATTGATATACCTGCGCAGATCGGCTTTAATTAGCAGACGCACTGGCGTGTCCNCCTTTTCTTTAAACGAAAGCAAGATTTTGTTAGTGTAAACAAGACATCGTCGAAGAAATACCTTTCTTTGCTACCCAGAAAGCTTTGAACGTTCTTTTTTTTTTTTGCAGCGTTTGTAGCCCAGAATTGATATACCTGCGCAGATCGGCTTTACTTAGCAGACGCACTGGCGTGTCCTTATGTTATGACGCCGTTAACGATGATTATTTAGAACTGCCTTTTGATGCCAGTAGTCTGGTCTATCATGATCACGCACAGTGCGGAATCTATGAGGTACTGCACGGCTGGGCGGAAAGTCATTGAACATATTGGAGCGATTCTTCAATATTTGAGTGATGAAATACTACCAAGTCGCTTAAGAAATAACTTTTAAAAGTCTTAATCTTCTTTTTTTAATTTTTGCAAAAAAATATAATGTTACTGAGACTAAATATATTACAGTAGAACCTCGTTAAGTCGGCCTCCTTTAACTCGGATCTCCGGATAACCCGGACCGATTTAGAGTATCAAAATATTAAAAATCCTTACGAATTACTTTTCAAAGAAGTATATTTTACTGTACTAGTATTTGTTACGTGTGATAACGTATTTGAAATCTGTAAATATGTATCGAACGTGTTTTGTCTAATACAAAAGAAATATCTCTAAGTATGTTGTCTTTAATTGATTTTTCCCATCACATTCTCTGGTTAACCCGGATCTTCGTTATTCCAGGTCGGGTCCGGTCCCAATTAACGAGATTCTACTGTATTTTAATTTTCGAACGAACAAAATGTGAGAAAGCGAGATTTAAAGACCGATAAAACACCCAGCTGAATTGGCTAGACCTTTACGATAACGAAATACAGCTCAGGACAAATAATTTTATCGGAAATCTGTAAAGCAGGAATTCGCGCGTTGGAATTGAGAAACTGAGATGCATTTCCGAAATTCATTTACAGAAACTACAACGAAAAACAAGAGAATTGCATGTTATTTCTCGATAAATTGTTTTTTTTTTTTTTTTTTTTTTTT
>NQII01001682.1:168155-185303 GCA_002778355.1 Clitarchus hookeri
GGTTTTTTTTTTTTTTTTTCGCTGGTGGACGATGTGGAACAAAGTAACGTGTTTTCCCCTCTTGCGGTTCCTTAGTTCTTTTTTTCTTTTAATTGCGTTGCTTACCTTCACCTCGCGTTGTTTCGCGTGACCCGCGCAATTTGTCGTGGAAAACAGACGCTTGTAAATTTTCCAGCCTGCAGATGTAGAAACTGGATACATATACGAATACGTAACAGTGTACAGGAATGTACTAAAAAAAAATTACCTAGGAGGTGCTANGGGGGGGTTATATAAATCATTCATGGATATTTCTAACTTTTCTGAAGCTCTTCTAAAGTTCTACTTTCCGGCTATCCCTCCCCTCCCACCTCATGCAAACAAAGCTTAACCAAATCTAAAAAATTACATAAAACGGACAACGCACCGCATTCGTCAGCACTAAGTGTAATCATATTTTGCACAACTATTTCTTACTAACCATTACCAACACACTTACTTTCTCACTTTTTTAACTCGTATTTATTATAAAGAATAAACTATAATTTATAGATAAAATATAATTAAAAGTTCAATNAGCTTAACCAAATCTAAAAAATTACATAAAACTGACAACGCACCGCATTCGTGCGCACTAAGTGTAATCATATTTTGCACAACTATTTCTTACTAACCATTACCAACACACCTATTTTCTCACTTTTTTAACTCGTATTTATTATAAAGAATAAACTATAATTTATAGATAAAATATAATTAAAAGTTCAATTTACCAAAAATAAGGTACATTTATGTTGACAGAAGTGTAAAACGCTTGTGACAAATGCCTAATTTAGGAAACAAGCAAAGCACGTCATTCACGGGGTGATTTTTTAAAGGTTTGATTAAAAAAGTGTGAAGAAACCGTGATTAAGCTATAATGATTAAGCCTGTGAATATCAACATTGGTGTTTTAGTCAGAATTCTTAGTTTACAAAGTAAAAGATGAGAAAAAAACTAATTTATATATAGTATTAATGACAGCTTTTGATGTGCGTATAGGCTGTTCACGGGTGATTGAGCACTTTTCAAAGTCCTGCTTGGGGAATACTTTTTGTCCCATTTTGTACTCTTCCGCCATTTGCAAGATTAACATTGAGACGGTCCATCTCACTTTGTTCATGCGTCATTAAGAAATGTTTTTTTTTTTCAGGAAAGTCTGTGTGTTAATAAGTAAAGTGAAGGGAGATCTTGAGAGCCGATGAGGGTGAAGTGAGGCGAGTATGGAGCAGCGCCGGAATGAAAGGGTGGAGGAAACGGGAGATTCCCGAGGAAACCCCTCCGACCAGTGGCATAGTCTGGCACGATTCCCACATGTTAAAATCCGGGAGCCACCTCGCCGGGAATCGAACGCGGTTCACCTAGGTGGGAGGCGAGTAGACTGACCACCACACCACCGCGGTCCCCAATGTGTTAATAATATGAAAATCCGCGCTCTTGTGAGTATAAAACAAATAACATTGACTTCAGTAGCTATAAATTTAAACGTTACACTCTCAACACAACGTTAAAGCGTGGAACTATTTTTTCTTAATTTGCTACCAATACAACTGACGCTGCACGCCAGTGCGTACTGCAGCGCGTATGTAGTTACGGGAAGTGATTTTTTTTTCCAAAGGTTGGTAGAAGTACTTACTTTACCGTGAACAGTTTCGTATCATTTAAATAAGCTTGAAAAAAAAAGTATTATTATTATTATTATGTAAGCACCCCCACTCATTGATTTACACCTTTGCAAAACGGAATCTATAGAGTCCTGGTCAGATGTTGGCCATACGCCATGTTCTTGGGTATCCAGCCTTACGGTGCAGGAAGAGAAAGAAAATCGTTATTCAGGAAGTACTGAATCAAATACGTTTCCTCAATGCAACCAGTAAAAAATAAATCCCGTTATACATGGCTCAAGTACGTTTGTTTTCATGGCGTGCGAAAATAAACTGCGAGCTTTAGCTCCGGCACGTAACTCGCAGTCGGTTGTGTCCGAGCTCAAGGAGCACGTTGCCGTCATACTAATGTTTTCCTCATCTTTTCTAAACACGACCGGCATTCTAGAACACACTGCAGGCACTTGAGGGTTTTGGTAACTGCAGTGCTCTTAGCTACGTCATTTGTTTTTAGCAACTGGCGATCATCCGTGTAAACGAAAAGGACCCATGCTCAAAAGATTTTTTTTCCCCCGCTTTAATTTATCGGCGGAAATAATTAAATGAATATCTGGTTCTGGTGATCTGCGACTTGTGCCAGTCTTCCGCGTGCCCCGTTGTGTAGATAGTAGATACATATAACGTCAATCCCGAACACATCGCCGAGGGGAGAGGGGCTTCAAGAAAAGGTACAGTCTGGTCAGATGACGAGTTAACACCTGTGTGTGTGTGACAGCCAACATCTGCTCCCATTTATGCTATGTACGTTTTGCAGAACGTTGGTTTTATTTATCGAGATGGGCACGTTTGAGTGTAAACTAAGTTTAAGACTCTTAAACATTTTAAACTCAAATATTAAAAATGTATTAATAAATACTATTTAAACAGTACAAAATCTCTCAAATGACATGTGTACTTGCTCAGAATATTCCTCCGCAATGCAGCATAATGTTTTAAAAAGCAACATACTAGTGTTGCCAACCGTAATCGAACTCTACTACATGTAGCCTAATTTTATACAGCTTGTAGCAAAACGGGTGTATCTGATTGTTAAAATGTAGCCAAATCTAGGCTCGATTTAGTAATAATTTTTCCGTAACTTAGTGTACTCGCGTTATGCCTTTGCTTTCTCTTTTTCATATAAACGAACCATTAACACCCCGGACACTTTATTTCTCAGGAAGAAAGTTTTACAGAGTGGCAATGTTTTGAACAAGACTTTAGTTTCTTCTTTGAAGTGTCTAATTAACAATGCGCGACTAGGTCATTCATAAATTAGCATTAAGCATTTAAATATAAGCATTATTATCGTACTGTGAATAGTAGTGTGCGAATTTTTCTACTATGGAGCTTCGCACAATTGTGTTATTTGTAGCCGAATTGCCGAAAGCATGAAGCCAACTTGCTGGGCTTTAAAGTTGGCAGCACTGAACATTAAAGCTGTCTCTTAGAAATCATGCACGAAACAAAAACGACGAAAACAATATTGAGATTTCTGAAACTGATACGTACATAAACCTTGATTGCAGAAAAGCACACCGAGCAGTATTATTAATTGCTTTAATTTCTTTAATCATCTTGGTTCGCTTGATGGCTGATAACCAGTTACGCTTGGATTATAGTGCAAGGTTTATGTTTGATTGTTTATGAATCCTGCCTTGATATAGATTTTGCTACTGTAGCGGTGTTTGCAAACCGCTTTCTTCTTAGCTTGTAATTGCATCGCGTAAATCACGATGACATGTAATTAGTATTAATCCTCTGTTCTGAATTTCCCTTCTGTCATACTGTGTCAATAACTCCGTTGGAGCTGAGGGTTAAGCTGGACCTGTGACATTTCAATATATTGACATTGCCATTTTTCTGTACAAATTATTTTTGGACAGTTCCTCTTATTATGAAAACCAACAGTGATTAAAAAGAAGCTAATTTAGATTGTTTATTTAGTGATGAATAATCTTCTAGTGAACTAAATAAAAGCCAGTATTTTCAGTTACTCTCTGAACTCGTGCTATATCATGTAAACTGTCTAAAACTTGTTTTAATTGCACCATCTTTAATATGAAGTGCCAATTGTTACCGTACAGAACTTTGACTACCGAATTTTGAACAATAAAGTCAAAGAGAGATACAGCTTCTAACAGAACCGGGCAGTCGATGGACAAATATTCTGGCCAAATGGCAAAACCAGAAGNTCAAAGAGAGATACAGCTTCTAACAGAACCGGGCAGTCGATGGACAAATATTCTGGCCAAATGGCAAAACCAGAAGAAAAAAAAAACTGTAGAATTAAGAATGCACGTCAGTTTTAATAAACGAACACAGGTTGCAAAATTTATTCATCTTCNAAAAAAAAAACTGTAGAATTAAGAATGCACGTCAGTTTTAATAAACGAACACAGGTTGCAAAATTTATTCATCTTCTTCCAAAGGCAAAAAAGTTGAAAGTCGTCCCGGAAAAAAAACACTCTTGTTATACTGATGGCGCCGAACTGTCTTGATTTCCCGCCATATGTACAACAAGAGTTGCCTGAGGCTGTTTTCTGAGTTGCTGAAATTATGATGTGAAAATGTAGATGTTAAGTGGGTCTACAACAAGTAACTAATGGCCATCTTAATTGATCTCGTTATAGAGTTTCTAAAAAAAAAAAAAAAATATATATGTTCATTACTATTCATATTTGTTTTCTTTTTCTCTTTCTTTTTACGGAAGATAAAAATATTTAGGGTCTGACTGCATTTTTTTTACACACGCAAGAACAGAAGCTTGTCTGCTGTCTCAGGTCACCTGGCCCAAAGATAGTAGGCGCCATTACTTACTAGAAAAAAGCAAAGAATATATGAGTATACAGAAGTGAAAGGAAATGCAGTTCCTTTGACGTAGGCGCGCCCATTCGCTGATTGGCTGTTGCATGCTGCGAAAGATTGCCTTCTGGTTGTCTGGCGCTTGGAAGATTAGCTACCAGGCGCTGATTGGCGAACGGCTGTGCGCCATGTTGCTGGCAAGAAACGTCATTTGTGGATTAGGCAAGGTAGTGACTATTCTTATCCATGTAATCTGTGTGTCTGAGTGGTTCTGTTGTCATCCCGACCAAGTAATAGGTCCTGCAGTTGCAGAAGCTGCCACACATTTGCACACATTTGATGACGTTGATGTCGAAGGCAACCTAAGAAAATTCAGTTTAGGTAATACTGACTATTCCGTTCAGTCCGTCTCTTGGTTGTTTTTCCATAAAGATGATACTGTTTATCTAGCCTTGGCAACTTAAGTTGTAGCCTTCGCCTATCTTCTTATTGTTTAAAATTTATGGTATAGACCTTAATTTCTTCCTTGAGTGTCTGTTTTCTTGCTGTGCATGCTTCACCTGTTTGGAGAAACTTTATTTCAGTTGCTTTGATTCTGNTTCCTTGAGTGTCTGTTTTCTTGCTGTGCATGCTTCACCTGTTTGGAGAAACTTTATTTCAGTTGCTTTGATTCTGCTGTTCCCTTTGCGTTTTAGGATACCATTCAGAAGTCCAGACCAAAACTAGGAAAAATTCTACAACATGTTTAGAAAGTTAACCAATTNTTCCTTGAGTGTCTGTTTTCTTGCTGTGCATGCTTCACCTGTTTGGAGAAACTTTATTTCAGTTGCTTTGATTCTATCGTTTCCTTTACGTTTTAGGATACCATTCAGAAGTCCAGACCAAAACTAGGAAAAATTCTACAACATGTTTAGAAAGTTAACCAATTTTTTTTTCACAATGTTTGTAAAGATTAGGGATACTTAAAGGCACTACAAAATCTCGAAAATGTTTCAGCCAAAGCATTTTCCAAAAACACTGCAGCGTTCCAATAATTGGATCATCAATTTTTTATTCGGCTTGACACGTAGAATTATTCGTACATGANTGGAGAAACTTTATTTCAGTTGCTTTGATTCTATCGTTTCCTTTACGTTTTAGGATACCATTCAGAAGTCCAGACCAAAACTAGGAAAAATTCTACAACATGTTTAGAAAGTTAACCAATTTTTTTTTTACAATGTTTGTAAAGATTAGGGATACTTAAAGGCACTACAAAATCTCGAAAATGTTTCAGCCAAAGCATTTTCCAAAAACACTGCAGCGTTCCAATAATTGGATCATCAATTTTTTATTCGGCTTGACACGTAGAATTATTCGTACATAAAAATTACTAACAAAGAATTCAAAATTAGTTATGGCGACAAGGTTGCATTGAATATGGACAGGAAGCGGTTAAAATAATACGCTGATTCCTGACGGGCACTGTGAACTGAATCTGTTACGAAACTCTTGTCTTATGTTAGTTGTGAAATCTCACTTCAACCTCGTCATAGTTAACTCATCAGGTCACACTAATTAAAAGTCAATAATGAACATTAAAAGTATCAGGTGATCAAAATTATTTAATGGGAATATTTCGTGGCGACATTTAGTCTTGCGATTGTTAATACTTTACTAACTTACTGTTGTACAGACTGGCACTTAAAGACTCTCCACGGTAAAGTGAGCACTTTTGAGGCCCTAGTTACTTTTTTCCTATCAGCTATTTTTTATTCTTACACCACTTTTTAAAATAAATATTGCCATGTGATTAATAAGCACAGTGCATATATTTCACCGGACTCGAATGTTAACGTCTGAGAGTGCAGTAAAATACATTTATTAACTATTATTCCAAGTGAGAGGGCTTCAAAAAGTACTCACTTTACCATGAATAGCATATAGCTTGCAGTATATGCTTTTATCTGTACAATAGTATTGGCACTATATACTACAAGAACAGAACGTGATTACAAGTCTGAAGCCGAATATAAATGATGGACCGCCATTCACCGTGCACTTGTATCGTTAGTTCTGTCGAAGTGCTTTGTCATTTTCCACGCCTCCTGTTCTCGAGCATACAGGGCGTGCCCAAGAACAAACAAGGTGACGAATGAAATAGTAACAGTGCATGGATGGGGAGGGGGAATGAAGAATTGTTCTTACTAAAGTACGCATAGTTGTTTCGCCCAGCCGGAAATATATGAACTTAGGTATGACTCGTGATTTGAACAGTACACGTGTTCAATGAGACTTAGTTTCACTCGCGTAAATTCAGTGGAAAACTGCAGACCAATCGTAACTTGCAAAAGCAAACACTCGCTAAATTAATTTTCATTATTTTATAAGTAAGTATGATAATGCTTCACGAATTTACTTTACACTTTACACTTAAAACAAGTATTAGTTTTTCAGTTGGATAGCTGTTTATTGGACACGCCTTCACAACTTTGAGTTGATGATAAACCTGCAATAAAACTAGCTCATGTATACCTTGCTAAAGGCTGTTCACGATAAAGTGAGCACTTTAGAAATGAACCTTAGAGAAAATTGACTGCCCTTGTCTGGATATATTTTAATGGGCGCACAGAGTGACATTCGCTCAGTAAAGATTTTTGAAAAATAAGAATCGTCTTTATTTATGTGGTGAAGTTAGCCATTGCTAACGATGAATGAAAAGTAGTTCCATTTCTTAAAGTTGAATAAAAAGTGGTAGGTAACAATTTGTAATAACTTAAATTATTTCTTTCGCTTTCTGTGTTTTTTTTACTGCATCGAAGTGTAAAATTGAGCATAATTGTAAAATATTTACTTTCCTAATAATTTCACAGTTTAATTTCACAGACGCGTTAATAAAGTGATGATGCACATGACAATGTTACTTTACCATACGGCAGAACAACACACAACGTACATACAAGTAGATCTTAAGCAAGGCTTTCAAAAGCCCATCTTACCATGAACAGCCTATACCACATCTGAGCAGCTAAACCCGTTTAGTCATTGTGGCGGTAACCAATGAACAAACAGTTTAATTAAGATTTCGTACACACGAAACTATGAAGTTTAGCCTACAGCTCACTAAACCAACAAACATTTCCCATATCTCTTTAAAACCATTAATTTTCTTAGGCACATTAAGTAAGTTAAGGCTTTTGAAAAAAATTGGATTAGCATAACTCGATTTATAGTGATTGAAAACTTCCTTTATAAGCAAAAAGTAGAACAAAGAATTTAAAACACCGACCATGATTTGCGTATAATGTTTGACGTGAAAATTTGAGAACTGCTACGACGGAAATTCAGATTTTTTGGTAATAGTTGTTTCCCAAACTTTTTGTTGAAGATTTCTTGGATATAATTAATATGTACAATACATCATTACTGTAAATGAGAAATTTTCGTGCATATAACTGCGATTCAAACCCTAAAGAAACTGAAATCTATGTGTGCGAGTTCTATCTACCATGCCTTCGTAGAAACTAGCGAAATTTTCTATCCCTGGCCAAAACGGGGGTTTACAACAACATTTTTTGATAGATATACATATGATAAACTTAAACAAGAGTGCGAATATATATTTGTTTGCAAATTGTAAGGTTATTGCGATTAACTCTTTGAAGGCTGCCCTACCACAATATTTTCCTGGCCCATAAATTCTTCAGTTTCTGATATCTATACTCTTCAGCAGGTCGGAAACACGAAGTCGAAAATTCGTCGTGATGCCGAACGTACATGGTGCTACCCAGCACTGCGCACATGCATTCATAGCTCAGGGTGTTAATATTTGTTAATATCCATGTAGTCAAAGTTGCAAGATACACAAGTCGGCGTCACGAGTCGCAAATATTACGCCCACGTTACAGGAGTTGGTTTCTATCGTGTTCGCTTTGTGGCCGCTGTAAAGCACTTACGACTTCCTCCGAGTTGTACTAGCCGACAAGGTAGAATATTCGCCTGTATCTGGTACCCTCCTTCAATGTCGACCAATTAAGGTGGCTTAAGTGTCCGTCTTGGTTTTTTTCTATATTACCAATAATATTTTACACTACTTCTCTAAGGACTCCATGATTCCAAATTTAATTTTGGTAAAAGCCACACTCCGAGCAGTAATACGTTTCTTTTACCTGAATTATCCGCTAACTGTTGATTTGATTCGTCTTATAGGGTATGTCATGGGTAAAACATCTCACATTGGGGAGGCTCTATCTGCTTTGTCAAGTCAAAGCAGTAATATATTCTAGCAAAACTCAAAAGCAGCTTTCAATAAACTAATTACTGTTTTCAGAGCGTGCAGAGAACTGTAAATGTTAGTCTAATAGCAAAAATAAAATAAAAAATCTCCTTTTTCGCGTTGTAGCCCCACGGGTATAACGCGCAATCACAATTTTGTGCAAGTTCTTGCAAAAGCCATTTGTTAAACGGCTGCTGTCACAGACACAACTCACTCTCCTGTTCGAATCTCTCATACGGAATTACGCCACCAGAGTGCTAAATCTATACTGTTGGTGCACTGTCACATGAGCGAATTCTAATGACACGCGTGAAAAAGTGAGCTACGTGCAGTATATTTGCATGACATCAAACCCTCGCCGATTTGCAGCGCGAAATAATACGAACTCCAATCGTACATATAGATAGGAAAATATCGTGAGTTCATAAGAAGACAAGTTAGATTCCAGACATAGCTCCCACTACATGGCGCTTTAACTGCGGTGCAGTGTTTGAGGTACTCGTTTTTCCACGGAACTATAAAACGTCCGTCGAAATGTGATCTACGAAAAGAACTACACTTCAGACAGGCGCTATTGAGTGCTTTCAAGACGCCACGCATGTTAGAAACACCATTTTAGAGTACTCCAAAATTACTTTTAAAAAAAACGGCTCAAAATACACGCGTCAGATCCATACTGTTACTACTCAAGGGTCCTGCATTGAACCTTCCTACAGACTTTACATCAATAAAATAATAGGGTTACCACTGAAAGCCTCACAGGTACACACATTGCGACGAGAACAAGAAGGGCCGCGGTGGTGTAATGGTTAGACTACCTACCTCCCACCAAGGCGAACCGGGTTCGAATCCCGGCGGATTCGCTTCCGGATTTTGGCACGTGGAAATCGTGCCGGACGATGCTGACGATGGTCAGCGGGTTTTCTCGGGAATCTCCCATTTTCCCCGCCCTTGCATTCCAGCACCGCTCCATTATCACCTCGTTTCACCCTCACCGGATCTCAAAACCTCGTTGTTAAGAGTCGCCCAAATATTCAACTCCACTACACGAGAAATACTGCGCGTCAGTTGCAGCCCAGTTTATGAGAGACGCCTTTGAAAATGCTCGAGTCAGAAACAAACCTGCAAGAAAATAAGGTCAGAATTCCGTGCTACGTTGTACGGAATATAACTCGCTGCTCGCTTGGGCAGAAGCCATAACGGCCACGTAGATGAGGTTCTTATATAGAGAGGACTGTAACCCAGTCTGTAAATCGTTAAACCGGAGGAATTTATCCTATACAAATAATCACTGAGCACACGTATTTCAGATCACCTATTAAACTATTCTTTATGCGCTGGCAAGCTAAACATTTGAACACAAACTCTGAAGTAAAGGCCATGGCAAATAAAAAAGTTACATATTCAATATAGTCCACAGCCTAAGACGTCCATCTTAGTGAGTTTCAGAAAATGCAGTACCTATTATAAACTTTTACAGAAATCACCAAAACTGTTGAAACAAACTATTTAACTTTTGTATGAGAGATGGACATGTATGTAAATATGTACTTGTATGTTTCTTTACAATATGCTACCTAATTAACATAAGCAATTTTTCGTATCACAGTTATCTTTTGAATGCCCCAGAAGGCACAGTCTGAAAAAAAAAATGTTGACAAGCGGAACATTAAATATTTTTTTATATTTTTGCAAGAAAATAGTAAATATAATTGTGTACAAATATACTAAAAAATACAAATTCAATTGTATTATTATGAAAACTTTTATAGTTCCTGTACAATGAGTGGGGTAATTCCGACCATCCAACCTTTTTAACACTTTTGTATAGAAAGAAAACATTAGTAAAATGCGATTTCTAATAAATGTTATATCAAATTACATATATTAGAAATAAAGTCTTATTAACATTTTTGTTCTAAATAGAAGAGTAAAAAATTTGGGCGGTCGGATTTACGCCATGGTCGGGATTACCCCACTTGACCCTAATAGTTTCTAAGAAGTTCTGCATTTGTTGTACTTACGTATTTTTTGTTACAATGATGTTAAGGAAATCCTCTATACTGTTGCAAGACGCCAGGGACGTATCCGAGTTCGCAAGCGTTGGAGGTCTTAATAAAAATGAAATAAATAAAATAGGATTTTTTTTTAATTTTTTTATACTGCTATAAATATTAACACAGCTAATATCTACCGCACTAAACTATCTATCTCCATTATTACTGTTGTTATTATCAGCGAACTCAATAATTAGTGTATCTCAATTTTAATTGAAGTCCTTGCCACTTTCTCAAAATTGGTTACAACCATTTAATTTACTCTTATTATTTACAGATATTCCGTCTGTTTATTTTCATCATTCCAAATATCTGTCACTCACGCATCGAGTTCAGTAGCCTCGCCCGCCAGTCTGTCTGTCTCCACTGCGCCGATGCTCGCAGTCCGCAGACTTCATTCCCGCTGGTCACTGTCGCTTTGCTGTCTTCGCACACCTGGTGCAGGATGCACAATTCTCCTAACTGTCGGCTCGGAAGCCCGTTGAGGCTCGCGTAGTCTCGCTGGACCGATCTAGAAGATTCCCCGCACAACGAGCTTCGTTGAGAGAGGCAGGGACGATGACCAGAACATTCTTTCAGCGATAAGCCCAGAAATTCAATCCACCGAAGGACGGGAGCGCACGAGTCCCGATAGGCTCACCTCTGCGGTAGTGGCACGCCTTTTTAAATCTCCGAGAACTCCTAGGGTTACCGCTCGGTCGTACGGGACGATACAGAGCAGTAAGCATGTAATACTAACTATACCTTAACAATTACACTTTTATAATGGCTTAAAATGTGGAATTTCTTATTCACAGTCAACATTGACGGTAAAAGAAAATACACTATAATATTTCAATATAGCAAAGAAAATCATTTCTTTGGGCGGGTTTGTTTAAAACTAGCAAAATCTTCTCTTAAGTCAAAGGGAAGGTTAAAAAACTTAAGTTTGTTATTCAATTTTTCTTTATACATTTTTGTATTATGGCAGTATGACCTTTGTCTGTAGAAAAGAACACAATTTCTTTGAGTTTTTTTTTGTTTACAGTAACGAAATAATGCTGTATACCAAAGTAAAGTGTTCAGTAATACTAAAACTTTTCTTTGGTACATTGTAGTTTTTAGTACGTAACGAAACGTACTTAATGCTACGTCATGAAATAACAAATTATATCATGAAAATAATGGCTTAACCTTCGAAATACAACAATTGAATCTACCAGAAATAACTTTGCTAAAGTAGTGTAACAACAATGCAATATTATGTTTACCATTAATAATTAGACCAATCAAAAATTTAGTTTTTAGCAATTATACTTTGCAGCAAAGAAAGCGTTTTAAGAATGCTTCTGCAGTAAGTGTTTTCAGGTAAAAGTAGGTATTTTCTTCTCCGAATGCTGTATTCAGGCGCTATTACTCCTGGTTCCCTTGGCTTCTGTCAACCCACCTGTCCGTGTGTAACTGTTAAGACCAGTGTAACGAGAAATATCCGGCCTAAGAACGGGGTCGCGTGGAAGCCAGGAGAAGATCGCCACCCACAATCTCGTATTAAATCAGTTTTATGGTGATAGCCGTCACTGGCATGCGCACTCGTTAGAACTTACCCGATTGGTTTGATAGCCGGCCAGTGTTCTTGTTTTTTCCTATCTCTCTTCACGCGCACTCACGCCTGCGTACGTATCATCGCAACCCCGCCGCTCTACCCCTCCACTTCTACAGGTTGTTCACGGTAAAGTGAGCACTTTTAAAACACCGGTTACTTTTTTCTTTCAACCATTTATATCCTTCCGCCACTTGTTGGCGTCAACACTGCCATGCGAGTAATAAGCACAGTGAATACATTTCATCATAATCAAAACCAATAGTCAGAGCCCACAATGAAGTGTACTTACTGGTTATTATGCCTGATGAGACTGCTTCAAGAAGTGCCCACTTTGCCGTGAACGGCCTATACCAGCGATCCGCTTCTGGTCCCGATCTGGTAGCTTGAACCTTTTATTTCACGTCCATCCCCCGTCCCGGGTTTTATACTCTAATTTACAGACCTCGTTACGTCCTTCCATTAACGAGACTCAGATTGGCATCTCGTTATTAACACCGGGGGAGAACTTCAAAGTTTCAATTTATTTATTTGATGAAGTTGAACCCGGGTGATTCTTCCAGAGGTATATTTAAAAGTAAAGTACGTACTTTGAACTGTTACTGCAAGCCGTTCTAATCGCCGACTGTAGCGATATCGTGGTTAATTAAGCGTTTTTGAATGCAACGTTCCAAAAATAAACTCCCTGTCCCTAATTACTTATATTTCATTAAAAACTCCACCTGGAGAGTGTTTTTCAATATTTACTGTCGGATAAAAACCTAACTCCGTATCTTAACATCTTACTAAGGGTGGCAAGTGAAATCACTTTTGTTTTGCGCGTCTTATACTAAGGACTGGAATAAAAGTAGCAAATTCACATGTTCTTTGAATTATACTTGCGATGAGGGTGTGATTAAATGAAAAATTACTTCGGATATACTCTATTGCAGAGCTATATCACCAAGGGAAACACATTAAAAATATACACGAAATAGCCTCGTGGGGTTATTTTTATGCTTTATTATATCTGTAAGCGACAGTTAGTATTTTGCTTATTTTCGTGTATGCTTTTAACGTCATTCTCTGTGATTTGCGTGACGAAATAGCTCTGCAATGATATATGTACGAAGATATTTTTTATTTAATTAGCATATTCAAGTTCGTAAAAAATTATAC
This sequence comes from Clitarchus hookeri, assembly GCA_002778355.1. NCBI lineage: Eukaryota > Metazoa > Arthropoda > Insecta > Phasmatodea > Phasmatidae > Clitarchus > Clitarchus hookeri. Next base: position 181,671 of record NQII01001682.1, read on the forward strand.
CGTATCGGTTTAGTGTAAGGGGCCGTGGTATCTGCGTGGGTAGTGCACCAGCTCCCGCCAAAGCTATGCCACTTAAGACTCCCCGTGGGGCCACACCCAGATTCCCGCACGTTGTGAACGTAACGGACATTGCCACAGCCCGGTGGGTTTTATCGGGGTGCTCCACTGCTCTCCCAACCCCTCGCCCTAGGCTGAAACTTAGTTCTGTCACTCCTCAGGAATAATGGACTTACGGGTCCTACTTCGAAATCCGGTTACTCAGCTGGTGTTTCTCACAGACTAAAGAAGAGACTGAGTTTCGTCTTCACTATAACAAAGTACGTACATGTAAATATTTATGCTTGGTAAAAAAAAAATCGTTAAGGCTTTTTAGTTTACTATAACAAAACATTGCCTGAATTCAAAGGGTATGGTAGGGAGACTTAGGTTTGGCGTAATGAAAATGTTTTGTTTACATTTTTATTTTATTGCAATATTACCTTTCTTCGTAGCAAATTATTTTTTTATCTTCTTTCGCTTGCAGTATAGAAATTCTGTTCTGTACTAAAGAAAGGGGCTAAGTAATATTGGAAATTTTCTGCCGTATATTGAAGTTCTCTAGTTCGTAACGAAACTTAGAAAAATGCTGCACTAACAGATAACAGATAAATTACACGAATCATCAATATAATAGTTTAACCTTCAAAATACAGATAACAGTCTTTACCGTAAAGAAAACTGCTCAGCTATTGTAAAGACAATGCAAGGTTATCACAGCCTTTAATATACAGATGGAACAAAAACTTATGTTTATAGCAAATCTACTTTGCAGTGGTTCATATTTAACCATAACTTTCTTTGCGGCAACAAATGAGAGAGAGAGAGAGAGAGAGAGAGAGANCTTTGCAGTGGTTCATATTTAACCATAACTTTCTTTGCGGCAACAAATGAGAGAGAGAGAGAGAGAGAGAGAGAGAAAGGGATAGAGATAGAGATATGGAGAGATGAAGAGAGAGATGGAGAGAGGGAGGGGGAGAGGGGGGGGGGATATTTAGTGATTCTATACATGTCCATGATACGTTTTGCCAGCAATACTATCCAAATTCTGTGATTCAACAGTGATTGTGTGTATCTGGTTTCTCATAAAAAGATGTTGTGTGGATTGAAATGACCTAGTCCACCAAATTTTTTACTATAATTCCGTTTATAGTTGTGTTTCAAAACACTGCACCGTAGATACACTTTCACAGTTTGATGTTTGGAACTCGTACGCGTCTCTTTTATGCGCCTGCGCGCGATTCACAGACGTTCAGTACTGGAGTAAACAAATTCTGATACAGTACAATACAAATAACCTATAATATGTTTTTTTCGGAACACGCTAGTACTAAAACTTCGCTTTCACCCTTACGACCCTGGTTTATTACGAACTCACCGAATTCGAAATGAGAGGATAGTGCTTCAGTCAACCAAAAACCAAACGGTCATAGGTTCGAGTGTGGGTTACGTGACGTCTATAAACATTCACATGTAAGTCTGATGAACCATGACCAGAGACCTGAAGAAGTCGCGGATTCATTTTGAGAGAAGCTAGAATTCAAAACACGAAGGTTTATATATCTTTAGACATTGGTCCACACGGTGTTTGACACCACCCGGAGAACGCTGGCCCAATCGTCGCCTTCCACTGTGACAGCAGACAACCAATATACAAGGTTGGGGACTTCCCTACGCATTTGACTGTTTCATGAGCGAGTGTAGGAACGGTGCCATGGATGTATGGGAAAATAGTTTACAATTCCCACTTTCTCACTATTTGTATACACGAAATGGTAGTTTTACGAATAATTTCTTAGTGTGTATGGTATTGAATTGTACCCTGCGTGAAATACTTTCGCGAAAAACCTGTGATCCTAAATATACCTTAGTTAGTGTCGGAAGTAGTTAAATAATTTTCTAAAACCGTGGAGGGAATATGGGGTAGAGTTATTACGATAGCTGCATGCGTAAAACCATTCTCAGTGTCCCAACCTTGGGTTGTTTTTCTACCAAATATGACTATCATAAACGACGTGGATATGATTTGAGGTTAAAACACTGTTTATATAAACAATTGCTCAGAGATGTTTGTATACTTTCTCTAACTAATTTGTAATGCACTCTGGTTAAATTAAAATTGGTGAAAGTATTTTTATTTGTATTAAAGTGATTGTATTTTGAAAATTAATAAATAAACAAACACGTGCAACGGTGTTGAAAACGTGACAATGACCGTTGTATTGGTGTGAGGTAGGTCAATGTTGGATACAAGCGCAGAAAGACGAAAAATTGGTCCACCTCATCTTAAGTCTATGTTTAATGTTCAGAACAAGTTGTCGTGTTTACAGCTCTGGTTGAAGTCCCGCGATGTTACGAGGCCTGTGGGCAGAATAGACGTTCCGCGCGGGGAACGAAATCAGTTTCATGCGCAGCTAGCGTGTACTCTCTACGGCGAATTCCATGCACAGCCGTCCTGGTTTCCCTCCGCGATTATCGCCGGGTAAAATCGCGACGTAGCGGTTCACTGCCGTGTAATTACGCACGACCCATAAAAAGGATAATAAACGAAAGCAACTCCTTCCGCGCCGTCTGCCCGTGCGTGATATCCCAGCAGGGATATCACGCACGGGCAGGTACAGTTCTTGCGCACTCTGATGACCACCGTCGGAGATACAATTTTGCGTGGCGCTCCAGCCGTCGTTAAATTTCGCCAACGTGCGTGCGCATTATTATTACTACTTCGGGGGGGGGGTGCTGGTTTCAAACACAGAGCAAATCGTCATCCCCTGGCCCTTTACGTCTCCGCTTGTCAGTGTAAACTGTAATTTGTCAGTGCAAACTGTAATTTTCATCACTGGCAGTTAGTCACATCAGCAATGGCCACAATGGTACACTACATTCTTGGTTACGTCACACTTTCCTGAAGTCCTGCTAAAGATCTACTTCCAGGATATTCCTCCGCCTCATGCTAACAAAGCTTGGAAAATTACACCAGAGGGCCAACGCACCGTGCGCGCTCAATGTAACGACATTTTGGCATAAGAACTATTTCTTACTAGGCATTACCAACACACCCATTTTCACACTGTTTTGATTCGTACTGATTATAATTTAGAATTTATAAATAAAATATAAATTTTAAAGTTTAATAAATAATAAAAAAAAANTTGATTCGTACTGATTATAATTTAGAATTTATAAATAAAATATAAATTTTAAAGTTTAATAAATAATAAAAAAAAATGAGATACCCTTATGTTAATATAAGTATTAAACGCTTATGATATGACATAAAGCCAAACACGTCATACATAGGGTGATTTTTCAAAGGTTTGATTTAAAAAAGTGCGAAGAAACCGCGAATGACTATACATATTTCCACCGCATGATGTCGGCCACTTTGTTTCGAAAACGCTAACTGATCAGACGAATCCGCTCAAAGCTGCGCGTGGTCATCGCGAGGCATAGCTTCTCTTACCGTTATCGACTGTCTGCTGGTGCAATCTGCTCTGTGCGAGTTGATACGCGGACGTGTGAATACGCCGTTATGGGAGGTGTGTGAGTGTGTATGTGTGTGTGTATGTGTGTGTATGCGTGCAGGGATCGTTCCGCGCC
>NQII01001682.1:185350-230708 GCA_002778355.1 Clitarchus hookeri
ATCAGCAACACCCTTCATCAACATTCACGGTTACTTACAGCATTTCTGAAGCCCTGCTGAAGTTCTACTTCCAGGCTCTTCTTCCGCCTCGTGCAAACAAAGCTTAACAGAGTCGAGAAAATTACACCAAATGCACAACGCACCGCATACGTGCGCACTCAGTGTAATAACATTTTGCATAACAACTATTTATTACTAGGCATTACCAACACGCCTATTTTATTCATATAAATTATTAATGAAATACAATAATCTATTATGATATATACAAGTTGAAGTTATCTAATAATAAGATATTTTTATGTTAACAGAAGTATAAAACGCTTGTGATACATATAATATTTAGGAAAAATCAAGCACGTCGTACATGGGGTGATTTTACAAAGATTTTTTTACACTTTTCGAACCAAACATTTTGGAATATCACCCAATTTATGACTGTTTGATTGCCCCTAAATGTGCCGTGTATAAAAACAGTTTTATACTTCTTTTAACATAAAAGTATCTTTTTTAGGTTCAATTGAATTTTTACACATATTTTATGTACGAATTAAAATATTTCATTAATAATTAACATGAATAAAACCAGAGATAAAATAAGCGTTTTGGTAATGCTAGTAAGAAATAGTTCCCATCCTATTGACTAAACAGTTGAACTGATTTAGAAGACTCCCATACTGTTTGTTGCCTCTGAGAGGGTTATCAGAAGTATGACTGTAGCTACCCATATCTAGGGTCCAATCAATATTAGTGCTGATTGGCTCTCGTCGCAAACATTAGAAATATTGGATCTGTGGTCCTTAGCCATTTACAGAAAGGTCCACAAAGGCAGCTAAAGTTACACAAATTAAATTTAAGTAGTTGATGTAATGTGCGCGGTAGACAGCATTGTCGAGAAGCATCGCCAGCAGTTAATGTTAGCTGTCTACTAGGAAAATCTAAACTACGGCGAAGAAAAAAAAACGAATGGAAACCCATGTCAACACTCTGAATCTGAATCAGTGATAATTTCACAGTTTCAATTAGTTAACAGTATATGACTGATCCAACAGCCACTTCAGTGTATTTAACTGATGAATCAGTGAAAAAATGCAAGTTTTCTTTCACTTACTGATTCAGTGGCATTTTCGACAGATGGTTCAGTTAAACAGCGTGTAAAATGCCCGTTAAATAACGCGTGTCGAGTGAAATAACAACACATAAACTAATAAAACCAAAATGAAATACTTTCTAAAATGTGTTTCGTGTTTCAAAACACAATTTTATGAGGTAACATGAACATTCAGTCTTTCATTCCGTTTTTACGTCTTTCATTTCGTTGATGTCATGTAATCACCACAGCGCTCTGTTTGAAGGTTTGAACTGCACATAATGTGGTGCGGAGAGTGCACTCATATGTGCTATTCGTTTTAACAATACTAACGGTAACAATTAAATAAAAAAAGCGGAAAGTAAGAGCATTTAATTTAAAACTACATACACACTTTCATTGAGGAAATATAAGACATATTTTCCTCTTTGTTACCAACTCGACTCGGTAGCTCTGCCCTCGTAGCTCAGGTGCAGAGTGGCCGACTTGTAGTCGGAGGGTAGAGGGTTCGCGCCCCCGGTTACTCCGCGGCAGATTTCAAGTTCACATGTCGCGCACATGTGTACTGTGAATTTGTCATCAAGTCGGTGCAGTTTGAGCTCATCAAACGTCACTTCCACACACTTACAAACGACACTCTCGCTCTGTACAATGGCACGGTCTAAAGTCAATAAAAATAAAGGTAACTTAAGAAAAAAAAAAGATTGCAAATGTAACTGTCTAAAAAGCGAATCGGAAAGGGTGTGTGGGTTCAATCCCGGCCACCTGTAGGAATTTTTTTTACTTTTTTAAATTACGGTAAATTGCACAATATAAATAGTAAACTATCGTAAATATGTTTATTTCTCGCAATTATTTGGCCATAATCCAATAAAAATAATATTTAATTCGTTTTGCACTGATTCTAATTTAGAGTGAAGATAGATATAATCAAGTAGTTATGATTAATTAAAAAAAATATAGAAAAATACGAGTCAATGTGTTAAAAAGTTGCTACGTGGGTAGTTCTTTTTAAAAACTAATTATTGCTACACGCTTGTATCTTGAAATTGCTGCCCCGTAAAAGTTGAATATACATCATATTTACTTGTGATAATTCACAAGTGAATAGTTATTTACATCTACGAATGGACACCATTGTAATCTGGGAGCGGTGTCATTAAATAAATGGCATTTTATTTCATAAATTTTATTCCCTAGTAATTTACTGTAAATTTTAGTTATAAATTATTTGTTATAATCGGACATATAAATATTATATTATGTTATTTATTTTTCTGGCTATATATTTTATAGCATTAACATGAAAATAAATGTACTGGTTATATTTACAGTTTGATGGGGGTGGAGAGAATGGGGAAGGGAGAATTGAAAATAATTTTAAAGCACTTCTTTTCCGCTGACTTGCGATTCCAGCACGTTTTCGCAGTGGTCGGATTGTTGTTTTTTTACATGAGGCTGCATAATAAGTCATGTGAGCATAAAATTAGCCGTGGCGTGTTCCTCGGGCGGAAAATTAGTAGTTTACGCCTCGTAACACAGCTGAGCAGTATGATAAATTACGTTTACCGTCGCAAGACTACCTCCCCCCTCCCATCCCCTTAAATTGAACTCTGCAGGACTGTCTGATAGACCGTTTTTGCACGCACTTACGCATGAGTCTTGGACCCCCAATCACCGGTGGGCCCCCCAGACCGGCCATTGACCCCCTCCCCTCCCCCTCCCTTTTCATCGTTCTAACATCCAGCCCTCCTCTTCCTTTGGCGCAACATCCTTGCTAATAAAACAAAACTTTATCAGCGTACTTCCCGACAACGCTTCGCAGTGTGCTTTCACCTTGCGTTAGCATAAGAGTGCGTGCAGCAACTGCAACAAATTTTCACCTGGCCGGTCCCGCTGAGGGAACGGGATGGATATAAACCCTGCCTTGTGAAAAAATTCAAGCTACTCGCGGTTAATTGAGCATTTCTGAAGGCCGTGTTTATTTTGTTCTTTCCTTCCCAATTTGTATAACTGCCACTTTTTTTTTGGATTACAGATATTTTACTTATATTCCAGTGCTTAATACCACGTGAATAAAACAGAAATTACATTAAAATAAATTTGGCGTCCACAAATTTGAACATCACAGTTTTCGTACGACGTTATGGCATGGAACTATTTTTCCCACGCCAATGCCAACCTAGCTAGGTGCCTGCCAGTCAGCGTATCCGTTAAAATATATGCAATTGCGGGCAGGGAATATTTCCGAAGGTTGGTTTCAAATTTACCTGCAAACAGCCTACACTAAAACTGAAACACGTATGCCGCATCAATACACAAGTAAATTTTTTTTTTTGACATTGCAGACGCTTGGCACTAAAACTTCGAAACTGTCATTGCTCATGGTATTATTATGTTGCCAACACTTTTAAGAGGTGAAATAAATAAAATTCTCGGTTGATTCTTACCAAAAGAACTGGCGTAAACAGGTCAAATCGTGGTCGGCGCTTTGCAAGTACAGAAGCCGACACCAATAACCTGCAGACGTGACCTTACCTGGGCAATGTTATATGTTTCTGCCGAAACAGACACTATTATATAATTGGTTGATTTATGTGCCATGGGTCTACAGAAACTATTTCCGTATAGTTTACAAAGTGTATATTTTTTTTNATATAATTGGTTGATTTATGTGCCATGGGTCTACAGAAACTATTTCCGTATAGTTTACAAAGTGTATATTTTTTTTAAGAAATTCGTAAGTACTTTTCACACAAAAAATAATATCTGAAACGAAAAAAAACAACATGTAAGTTAACCGCCTATCGGATACAAGTGTCATGTTCCCTCCTTCCTTTATTGACGAGGAAGGCGTGGCCTACCTGGCAACTATTCGAAGCACTAACAGTTTTCATCACTGTGGAATGTGAAAATCTATTTTTAACTTCGCNTAACAGTTTTCATCACTGTGGAATGTGAAAATCTATTTTTAACTTCGCCTCCCTTAGACGAGCGGTTTCTTCACACTTTTCGAATAAAACCTTTGAAAAACCACCCCATGTATGGTGTGTTTGTCGTTTCCTCAAAATGTCACGTATCAAAAAGTTTTTATACTTCTGTTAACATAAAAAATATATAATTTTTGGTCGAATTGAACTTTAACTTATGTTTTATTTATAAATAAGCATAGCTCGTATATAATTNAAAAATATATAATTTTTGGTCGAATTGAACTTTAACTTATGTTTTATTTATAAATAAGCATAGCTCGTATATAATTAACATTAATAAAAACAGCGAGAAAATAGGTATGTTGGTAGTGCCTAGTAAGAAATAGTTCTCATGCAAAACATTATTACACTGAGCGTTAACAAATGTGGTGCGTAGTCCATTTGGTGAAATTTTCTAGACTTGGTTAAGCTTTGTTTGCGTGAGGCGGAGGAATATCCTGAAACTAGAACTTTAGCTGAGCTTCAGAAAAGTTGGGAGTAACCGCGAATGCAGTATAGTACACAGAACTGGAATGACGCAGCGGTTCCTTTGATGTGGGCATACCCGTTCGTGATTGGTTGAGCGATGCTCCGGCGATGGCCTTTTTTTTTTTTTGTNGTCTGATTGGCTACTGCGCGCTGCGGAAGACTCGCTATTGGCTAGGCTGCTCGCTGTGGAGTTCGTTACCAGCCGCTGACCGACTAATGGCGTTCCGACATGTTGCTGGTCGGTGACTCCATTTTACTGGCGTGTGCGGCGGGAGTGCGCTGTACAAGTGCCTGTTTCACCTCTGTAAACTTCTCTACTCTGCGACTATAGCCATGACTTGTCATTCAAATTCTTTGATAGGGAAAAGAGAATTTTTTGCAATATGAGATTTATTTTACTCCAGAAGAACGAAAACTGACGTAAACCCACATACGTGCTGTTATGATTTTAATATTTTGTTGATATTTATCCCTAACGGGGATACAGGGGCGTAACAGGTTATTGNCATACGTGCTGTTATGATTTTAATATTTTGTTGATATTTATCCCTAACGGGGATACAGGGGCGTAACAGGTTATTGATAAGAGTTACGTTATGAACTCTATATAAAAGAGGTTTATTTAACATTAAGGTTATACAATATTATTTCAATATAAATGTGATTAAATCTGTACGAGGGGAGCTATACAAACATACTGAAATATTAAATGATATTATTTTATAAAGATTTAACCAGCTACGTTCTGAGTAAAGCCTAATTGGAGAGTCCNCATACGTGCTGTTATGATTTTAATATTTTGTTGATATTTATCCCTAACGGGGATACAGGGGCGTAACAGGTTATTTATAAGAGTTACGTTATGAACTCTATATAAAAGAGGTTTATTTAACATTAAGGTTATACAATATTATTTCAATATAAATGTGATTAAATCTGTACGAGGGGAGCTATACAAACATACTGAAATATTAAATGATATTATTTTATAAAGATTTAACCAGCCACGTTCTGAGTAAAGCCTAATTGGAGAGTCCCCACCTTATTCATGATTCCGGAGGCTGATCAAGATGGCCAAGTCGACGGCCGGACACATCCATCTTCAGTGGTCTTCTCGTTCCAATGGCCCGACGACAAAATACACCGCCCACGGACTACACTGCGCTATATCGGCTGCGTTGTCCCCGTTTACTGGCCGGTGGAGGGGGTTTCTGTGGCCCGTGCCCTGGATAAATAAGTGGTGGTGTGATCAGGCAGGCCGCTCAGTTAAGATCCTGACCACAACTAGTAACAGTGCGTACATATATGCATACAGCATGCATACTTACTCATTCGCCGAGACTCTTATCTCTTTTTCGCGGCGAATCGAGATGACTCGTGATACTTATCGATAAGTACCTATTTTTTTTGTCGAACACTCGGGGTGAGTGAAGAGGTCTTGAGAGCCGATGAGTGTGAAGTGAGGTGAGTATGGAGCGACGCCGGAAGGAAAGGGCGGGGAAACGGGAGATCCCCGATAAAACCCGCTGACAAGTGGAATCGTCCGGCACGATTCCCACTTGCGAAAACCCGGTGATTGAACTCTTCACCTTGGTGGGAGGCGAACAGTCTAACCACTACACGACTGCGGCCCCAACACACTCAGGGTTTTNTGATAAAACCCGCTGACAAGTGGAATCGTCCGGTACGATTCCCACTTGCGAAAAACCGGTGATTGAACTCTTCACCTTGGTGGGAGGCGAACAGTCTAACCACTACACGACTGCGGCCCCAACACACTCAGGGTTTTCAGGGATACAGAATTTTTGCATTTCTTAAATCAAATGTGCAATTCAAGCTTGAGAATAAGTAACAAAATAAATAATTAGCACAAAAAATTTTTTCCTCATACTAAATTAATATATAGCGTGCAGTGAGCTAATTATTTAAGTTTTATTGCATGTGGAATTAATANTTTTTTCCTCATACTAAATTAATATATAGCGTGCAGTGAGCTAATTATTTAAGTTTTATTGCATGTGGAATTAATATTGCTTGTATGTCTCCTTTTTACTCGCTGCCTGTAGGCGTCACATGACGTATAGTTGATTATGGTGGTGTGCACTCCTCCCCAGGACAGGTTGAGAAGGTTGCCTGCCCTGTTTGTCGGCTGCCTGGTGCGATGTTTTTAAAATGTCACTCCACTTTTGCATCCTCCATTCAACAACTTTTAATGGCCCATCTTGAGAACCCGTAAAACCTCTTTTACTTTTACGATTAAAAAAAAACTATGCTGTTAACAGCGTCTAGCGGATTCTTGCTCTTATAGTTTTACGGGCCGCGAAGTTGTTTATTTTGGAAAGAAACATTTTACTGTTCTGGGCCAGCGGTTTTGTCTCTTGAGACCACCAATTGCAATACGTTACATCAGGGAAAATTTCTCGTACGTATTTTCGCTCGCGGCTTGCAAAATCAGGAAAGTGGAAAACGAACTGCTACTGACAAATACTGCAACCTATGTTTCACGGCTAATTGAGCACTTTTCAAATAAACGTTTGTAGGAATATATATGTCGCCCGTAAATTACGTACATAANGTTTCACGGCTAATTGAGCACTTTTCAAATAAACGTTTGTAGGAATATATATGTCGCCCGTAAATTACGTACATACATTTGAACGTTAACAGTTGACTGTTATAATTACAGTAATGACTTGAGCAGCAGTCTTTATGGCAACTGTTCTAATACATTTGAAAACATATCATTAATAGCAGAGCAGGCATAGCATCTAGTGTAANCAGTCTTTATGGCAACTGTTCTAATACATTTGAAAACATATCATTAATAGCAGAGCAGGCATAGCATCTAGTGTAATTAGGAGTATCGGCGAAATCTGGACTTTACTCTTGCTGATAGGACTCTTCCTTTTAAAACTGATTTTCCAGTCTGGAATGAAGAATGCTGTTTTCAGTAAAAAAATTCATGAAATTTGCGTGTTATACTGTAAACAATATTTTAACATACTTTAATTAAAAGGTTTCCATTAAATTCTCTCGAAGAGTTATTATAAGATTACATGTTAAACATATTAATTTTAAATGCGTCCCAAGTACAGAATGTTTTGGAATATTAACTTCCTGGTATTCGAAACGTATGTTTTTGTGAAAACAGTTTCGAAGTTTCCGAGCTTTCAGTGATTTATTTTACAGAAGTGTGTTTTAAACATGCATCAACGATATTCAAGCTTTGGTAGGCAAACGCCATAGAAATGTTATTATCAGCACTTAAACACTTTCAGATGTCTTCTCTGACTNATTCAAGCTTTGGTAGGCAAACGCCATAGAAATGTTATTATCAGCACTTAAACACTTTCAGATGTCTTCTCTGACAAGTGATCATTGCGATTTTCTGGTTAAATAAAAACGAACTCTATAGCGACTTGCTTGGAAGAAATGAGAAATAAATTTACTGTATTCCTACGATACAAGTTTTTTGGTTCATTATGTACTTGCCTATGGCTAGTATTGAAAAACTCAAGCGTTAAGTAGTTGGACATTGTTTTGAACACCAAAATTATTGTCGATTCGCCTCAAGNCTAGTATTGAAAAACTCAAGCGTTAAGTAGTTGGACATTGTTTTGAACACCAAAATTATTGTCGATTCGCCTCAAGTAACGTGCGGAACTAGTAATAGTAATAGGAGAGAGATGATCATTAACGCCTTAGAAGTTGAATTTTCACGTGATACATCTCATATTAGACATCAACCCAACATAAATAATGTCTTCTAATACCCGTTAGTTGATTTAAAAAAATAACTTTCAGAATATAATGACAGTTGATGCAATAAAATGCTTAAGGTTGGCGAGCAAACACACTTAATTACCCGATTCGTTTAGTTTGCAGCGCATGTACGTTCTAGATAGGCATTTTTTGTTCAGGCGCCAATTATCTTCTCGGATTAAGAGTACTTGTTAATTTGGGTCACATGCAAAGCTCGGGACTTAAATACCGACAGGTTTTCACTGTCTGAAAGTAGCCACCAATGTTTAATGGCGTATACTTTGATCTAACCTTCTTTCAACACTGTGCGCTGATTTTTATTTATTCACATTACATCATCATATACATACGTGTTAATGCTTTCGTACTAAGCTTGAACGCTATGTACATTTAGCCCATGTCATACTGTCAAATTTTGCGTCAAATTGCTTCCAATAAGTTTGGTCAAATAAACTTGAACAGTTATGACATTATCGAAACGTCATAAAAGCCGCCATATTTGTCTGAGAAAGTTGGATGACTTCAGCTTCCATCAAACATTTGAGGATTGGACCAGTTCTAAAATTTCTTTGATGTTTGACGGTATCAGCCAATCAGCATCGTGCACGACAAAAATTAACGTGAAGAAATTTTAAAATAACAAACAATTACTGAAAACGAAGTAGTTAATTAAGATAATTAATGTATGTAGAAGCTATCTGGGCAAGAATTATATTTTAAGTAAATATTGCACATAATATTCCGAACTCGGAGGCATTAAATTTCATTGTGCTGGAAACATCATTGATAAATAAGTTTGAATAAAGTGAAGAAACGAAAATAAACTGCAATATTCCTTACATGTATTTCTGTCATGAACTGCATCGAAAAACAAAAGCGATATCTCACTAAGTATTATACCTATCTAAAGAATAATTCAAATTAGATTCTACCAGTAAAACAATTTGACAGTGTGACACATTTTCAAACACATTCAAAATTATCTGATAAAAGTTGTTAGAAGGAAAAATTTGGTGGCCGTATTTTGTCTTCAAATGTTATTGTCAAATATAGTTGAAGGTGAAAATATAACAGTTTGACATGGTGCTTTTCAGATAAATTTGATGGGAGCACTTCGCAAGTCGAAATATAGTTATATTTGTCTCGTAATTTTGGAAAATAGCATGTNCAGATAAATTTGATGGGAGCACTTCGCAAGTCGAAATATAGTTATATTTGTCTCGTAATTTTGGAAAATAGCATGTCGGTAAACTAACCAGGATCATAATTAATTTTCAATTGGAAAGCTACGAGAGCTAGTTCATCAAATGCATTTAACATTCTACCTGTTTTGAGTTACTGGTAATTATGCAGGGACATCGTCTGCACAGGTTTTGCTAGTTACAGTTCATTTATTCATATAATTTCCGTGCGAAGCGCTCTTGAGACGTCCAGATGGCGAGTAATTCGTGAGCAGGAATGATCGTTTTCCGATTTAGGACCAATTACGTTACTTTAGGTCGTGGTTAGAACACACTGAAACTCGCTTAAGGTAGAAGTAGAGTGGCTTCTAATACAGCACTGTACTCTAAGAAATTGCTCGCAAATACACCACACCAGTGTATAATTGCAGTGAGAAAGAGCAGGTGGTAAAGTTTCTTCCCATACATCCATGGTAGCGTTTCTACATTTTCTCAGGAAACAGTGAAATGCGTACGGAAGTTATCAATTACGTATTGTAGTGGTGTTAAACATTCTTATATTTGCAGCCTGATGTATGGTATTATTTCCATACAATGTATGGGTTGGAAACTTCCGTTACAGTTTAGGAANCAGATAAATTTGATGGGAGCACTTCGCAAGTCGAAATATAGTTATATTTGTCTCGTAATTTTGGAAAATAGCATGCAAATGTATGTCGGTAAACTAACCAGGATCATAATTAATTTTCAATTGGAAAGCTACGAGAGCTAGTTCATCAAATGCATTTAACATTCTACCTGTTTTGAGTTACTGGTAATTATGCAGGGACATCGTCTGCACAGGTTTTGCTAGTTACAGTTCATTTATTCATATAATTTCCCGTGCGAAGCGCTCTTGAGATGTCCAGATGGCGAGTAATTCGTGAGCAGGAATGATCGTTTTCCGATTTAGGACCAATTACGTTACTTTAGGTCGTGGTTAGAACACACCGAAACTCGCTTAAGGTAGAAGCAGAGTGGCTTCTAATACAGCGCTGTACTCTAAGAAATTGCTCGCAAATACACCACACCAGTGTATAATTGCAGTGAGAAAGAGCAGCTGGTAAAGTTTCTTCCCATACATCCATGGTAGCGTTTCTACATGTTCTCAGGAAACAGTCAAATGCATACGGAAGTTATCAATTACGTATTGTAGTGGTGTTAAACATCCTTATATTTGCAGCCTGATGTATGGTATTATTTCCATACAATGTATGGGTTGGAAACTTCCGTTACAGTTTAGGAAGTTTACTATAGAAAAAAGAACTTTCATCAGGCAAGATCATTGTAATACTTATCCTAGGTAATTTAAATTAGTAATAATGATTAGAAATATTTTTAATACTTTGTTTTATATTCATTAATTTCTGGTATAAAAATGATACATTTTCTTGGCTGAAATGGATTAATTATCGAACATGCGTGAAAAAATTTGAAAAATTATCTTTTTGAAGTTTGATTCAAAATACACTCTTGATACGCAAGGCAATGTAGTCTTACCGCTCCCCCGCTTCCCTGCATCAAACGCAGAAAATAGCTCCAGGTAAGCGGGTCCCTTAAGCTCCCGCCTACCTGGTGCTTGAACTGCATTGCAAAGTGTTTGAAATACTCGTTTTTCTACGAAACGTGCGTCGAAGGTGCTGTTCTACGAAAAGAACACACACTTCAGACGAGGCCTGTTCAGTGCTTTCAAGACGTTAGTTCGCGCAAAGTAGAAACACAGTTCCGGAGCACTCCAAAATGGCTAAAAGCGGCTTTTTCAAAGCGACGTATTTCAAAATATACGCGTCATATACACATTTGAACTTTCCGACAGACTTTCCGCCAATAAAATAACGAGAACGCAGCACGCCAGTTCGTAGCCTCACGCTTAGCGGCGATGGCGTACTTGAAGCGTGTAGTCTCGCGCCTCTCGGCCTCAAACGTGGCTAAAAAGCTGCTGGTAGGNGCGTACTTGAAGCGTGTAGTCTCGCGCCTCTCGGCCTCAAACGTGGCTAAAAAGCTGCTGGTAGGCAGGAGCGTTAAGCGGCTGTTTCACATCTGCATTGTCGCGCATTGAGAGGCCCAAGGCGTGTGTGCTCGGGCGCGCCACGCAGGCTGCGGAATCAGTCGCAGGCGTGGTTCCTAGGGGGCACGGTGGAGGCAGGCACAGTGTTAAGTGACGACAGTGCGCAATGTCAACAGNCCTCTGATTTGAGCGTGCTCATTTTTTGATTGGCTGTGCAAAGGGTCTGGACCTCGTGTCTGATTGGCTACCGCGTGTGGTGAAAATGCACCCTTATTGGCTGCGCTACCGGCTGGAAGTCACCGGGCGCTGATAGGCGCATGGCGTTCCGACGTGTTGCCGGCTAGTCACGAGCTTCTATTAGCGTCTATTTCACATCTGTATCTCATTTACTCTGTAGCACTGACGTCTTCCTGTGTAGATATTTGTGTGGCTCTTAACATCGGGGTCGAGGGTGGAGGGTGGAGCGAGGTGAGTTTGGAGCAGCGCCGGAATGAAACGGCGGGTGAAATGGGAGATCCCCGAGGAAACCCACCGACTACGTCCATCGTCCGGCACTATTCCCACTTGCGAAAATCCGGGAGCGACCATGGCGGAAATCGACCCCTGTTCGCATTGGTGGGAGGCGAGTAGTCTGACCACTACACCACCGCGGACCTTTAAAATACTAGGATGATAAGTTACCACCATTGTTTAATTGCAATACAATTAATAAATCTGATATTCATATATATTATTGCAATTGTGAACATGCAGCACACCCCTACGACCTCCACGCCACTTTCCCTCCGGTTCGATGTTTCTGTGCTTGACTTCCTACAAAGTACGAAACGTTAAGCCCTACCTATTCGTATAGTCCAGTGCTCACGAGAAGGCGAGGCTCTGGAATTCGGGCTGGGTGTGTGGGCGGGTGGGTTTCAATGCCGCCACCGTCGTCTCTAACCCGTACTACCAGTACTAAAACTATCAGTGCGCAGGGAGATTTTCCTTTCATACGAAACGCATAGAAACATACTCTATAATGTTATGGTATACGCCTCTATTATTTTTTTTAACAGTAACCTTTCAATTCACCATTTTAGGCGCCCGTCTGCCTGGTGCGCGATATGTTTTGCATTGTGTTACAAGTACAAATTTTTAAAGCAAGCTTTTTATTGTGCGTATTCGCAATCTGTTCCCATACGAAAATTAATCTCATTTCACAATAGTTACAATTTTCAAAACATTTTCACATTACCAACACTAATGTGAAGACTTTCAGCATGGCTAAAAACAACATTTTCAAACTGTTTTAACTTAAATTGTTTTACTTGAATACCTGCGAAACAACCATAGTGACCTGCAAACAATTTCGATGGCACAACTTGAGGGCGAAAACAGNCGATGGCACAACTTGAGGGTGAAAACAGTTAAGATCAGGATTGCATAACTTTAAAATACTCTGAAAAGAGATACTCTTACCGCTTACCTCAAACAGCGGATGTTGTTGTTGTTCGGTGATAATTTATTTACTTTCGGGAAGTAGCAGCGCCAGTTCCGATTCGGAAGAGGAAAATTCGTCGTCAGAATCACTCGAGCCACTGGAGTCACGGCCTAGGCATATAAAAAAACTGTCTATTGCGTCTTCCACACGACAGTCCTTTTGCCAGTAGTCTGCTTCTATATTTTGGACATGCGAACAGTATCCTTGCCAATCTTCTTCAGCGACGGAAGATATTGCTTCCGTTGTGATTTCCATTAGCTTTGTTAACGACAAGCTAGCAGTAATGTTCTTTTCCCACACTAGTCTCTTTGTTTTAGACCACGCTAGTTCAATGGGATTAAGTTCGCACATATAAGGAGGAAGTCTAAGAACATCGTGCCCGTGCAGTTTTAAAAGTTGGTCAATGCGAAATAATTTTTCATGCTCCCTGTCCTGTGAAATTAAGTCGAAAAGCTCAGTTTTTCGCATTTCATGAGAAAAGGGAATGTTGTTACTGGTCAACCATGGCTCTATTTATTTTTTCACTGCATACTTCGATGGGGGTTTATTTTCTTGCACTGAGTGGTAAAGCGCATTTTCCATAATAACAACAGACTTTTCCGGTAGGTTTGACAATAATTGATTATGCATCCACTTTTCGAAGTTCGCAGAATTCATTTGCCCATGGTAGTCCCCCGTAGCTCTGCCTGCTGGAAATTTAGCAGTGAATTTTTAATGAATCCAGTTTTAGCACCTGCATGAACAACAATTAAACAGTTCGAAGAACTGCTGTTAGTTAACACACCACGTTCAGTATCACTTTGGCAACATTTGTTAAATGTGATGTTGCTATCAACCCGGGTTTCTTCAATGTAAATTATGGGGCGCCCCTCCATTCTGTAGTGGATAATTGATCTTAAGTATTTACAACGTCAATGAACAATGTGCGGTCTTTACACTAATATTTTCTGAGAACTGTTGCACCGTTTCCATTTAAACCCCATTTCTTTCGGTATTCGCCTGAACGTATGAACATCCCATGGAAAAGTCAATTTTTTCTCTCATAGCAACGATGATCTTAGGACATGTTGGTACTTGTTTCTGTACTAAGTAAAAATCATGAGTTACGTCTCTGATTACTCTCCTATCAAATGAGTCATCACTGTGCACATTTCTTTCATGTGGACGCTTTCGATGTTTGCCTGGTGTTGACAGCGAACTGTTACAAGCATCTGCACCTTCTTTGCAAATTCTGGAAACACTTCTCATAGAAATTTCAGTGTATTCTGATGCACGTAGATTGGATTGAGATAATATATGATTTATTTAACCTTCGGTAGCTTCTTCGTCACATTCATTTATCACCTGTCTGATCACATCCCTCGCTTCGCTGTGTATAGTTTTCCCTTTCTTCCTAAACTGTGCCATAATATACCGTCCTGATACGCACGCGACCGACACCAACGCGTGACTGACTTCCAGAGAGCTATTTCTTTTGGGAAGTAGCGAGGGTGACCCGTTACTGTGACAGCGGGCTATGAACGGCGGGGTTTGGCAAGGGAGGGTTTGCGGCCCCGACCACAACCCCGCCACGCAGCCTTGCCTTCTCGTCAGATCCCTACTATACCTACCTACCATCCCTAGTCATTTCCGTGTACGACTTAGGTCGTGGAGTCATAGAGACGAAACGAGCATTCGATCCGCGTGCGAAGGCCGACCTTGTAACTCCTCCCGCCTAGGCGTTACGTTACCCGTGGCCAGGGGAGTGCTGCTGAATACAATACGAGCGCAGCAACCCCCATCGGAAAACTAGAAGAACCATTCCTTGTTCCCGGGGACAGGTGCCACGCGTATTTCCCTCTCGCCGGCCTCCCGGGCCGGCAATTTCCCCGAGGAGCGGTTGCAGGCTACCGGACAGAGACTCTAGGGGCAGAGTTACGTGTCGGGGTGTCCGGTTGCGGGACCGCTGGATCGTGACCTCCCTTCCACCTTCCTCTCCGGGGGACACCGCCCCCTGCACACGGGTTCGCACACAGCCCGGCAGCTCGTTACCTCGGCGCGAGCGACACCCGAGTCGTCGGCGACGGGAGAGGAATGTGATTGTTCTCTCCGTGCGGATTGGAATTTGCGACCGTAGCGATGCACCTCCCCTGTGTTCTGCCCCATTGTCTCGATGGGGCATCACCGCAGACCCCTGCCGAAGGAAGATCTACCTAGGTGATGCTTGGTTTGCCACCTGGTGCGCATGCGCAAGCCGTGCCGTAACCCATATCTTACGTCCGTGTTCGGCGGTGCACTTGGAGGAGTTTGTCGGCTTCGCTTTAACCCTCCCCTCCCCTCCCCTTTCCCGGCCTATACCGTCAATTATTTGCCATAGTTCTGTCACCGCATCCCAGCAGTTGTGACGTCCCGTAGTTATGGGTGCCGTAAATATACTGTACCTTGAGTTTTCACATATTCAAAAGAATGTGGGAAAGCGTGCCTTAACCATTAACACATATAAAAAAATGTTCCGTATAGACTTGAATAAGAAATGGAAATTAGCATCTGGATGAGATAGTCTCTTGAAATGCTTATTGTAGACATACATAACTCAAAAATATCTACAAGTTTTTGAATAAAACTTTTTACTGTGACTTCTTAAATATAGCCAATTCATGGTTTCTTCCAACTTTTATCCTCGTGCAAACCAAGCTTAACCAAGTGTAGCAAATTACACCAAAGGGACAATGCACCACATTTGTTTTGCATGGAACTATTTCTTACTGGGTATTACCAACACGCATTTTTCTCTCTCCTTGTTTTCATTCTTACTAACTATAAATGAAATATTACAGTTTATATATAGTTAGCAAAAGTTTAAATCAACTGAAAATAAGATACTTTTATGTGAACAGAAATACAAAAAGTGTGTGATACATGTATTTAAGAAACAACCAAACACGTTATACATTGAGTGATTTTATCCACAAAGTGTGAAGATACCACGAATATACTTTAGACGGCTTATTTAGCTTATCTGTATACTTTCGTATATTGTTAACATAACAATTTCGTAAGTGACTAATAAAAATAGTGTATAATATACACTCATGATGTAATGCATTGTAATGCATAGGCGTCCGCAGTGTGTGGCAACGGTGGGTGCAAACTGCGAAATGAAGACCCACATTTACGAGATTGAAAGTACAAAGTAAGAATATATTGATAAATATTCATCACATATATTCTATGCTATGCTAAATACATGTTTAATTCAGTTCTAATTTCAAACACGCAGTCTTTCTAGTAAAAAAACTAAATGGGCAAGATTCTTTTTTATTTTCTTAATGACATGGTGCAATGGAGGGTGCAGCTGCACTCCCTGCGCACGCCTATGTTGTAATGGCAGTAACGACGGGGTGACCGGTATTTGTCATGCTCTGTGAACATATTGGTAGGTGCTGCAGTACTGTTAATGAGTACGTGTTATTATTACTCCTGCAATTGGTGAAAGGCACAAGTAACAACAGGGCAGATGGAATTGATCTGAGACATTTGGGCGGCTCTTAACAGCGAGGCCTTGAGGGCCGATGAGGGTGAAATGAGGTGAGAATGGAGCAGCGCCGGAATGCAAGGGCGGGGGAAAACGTGAGATCCCCGATAAAATCCGCCGACCAGCGGAATCGTCCGGTACGATTCCCACTTGCGAAAATCCGGGGAGTGACCCGGCCGGGGACTGAGCCCGGTTCGCACTGGTGTGAGGCGAGCAGTCTAACCGCTCAGCCACCGCGGTCCCTCGCAGACGGAACCAGGAAGGAACTCGCGACGTCGCGAACCAGCGGTGAAGCCTCGTGAACTCGTGTCGCTGGCTGTCCGAAGCTCTCATAATCGCTCGTGGGAAGAACGCGTAGAATCTGGAGAGGCAGAGATGACGAAGGAAGATAAACAGAAAACCCTATTGTGCCACCTCGCCATGCCACTGGACGTGTACGACATTTTTCTTCTGGTTTTATTTTTCCATGTGCCAAGGTACTTGTGGATACCGAGTTGTGCACCACGCCGGCGAAAAATAAATACTGCTTCTGACTCAGGTATTTTTATTTTTATCAGTCGTGATTTTAACAGTGACGCGGCAAAATTTTTTTACTGGTTGTTCACTCGCTGCAAAGTGTATTGATCAAATATTCTACGATCATGAGTTTGCAATGAGAAGTACGTGCGTTTCAATTTAAATTAATTCTTATAAAGAGAAATTGTACTCTCTAAGAACATTTTCGCAGACCTACTACGTACAATACTGCACGCACGTGTAATGAGGAAGTTCGTATATTAAATTTTTCTTATCCATATATTCATAGTAGCTTTTCTATAGTCTAACATGTTGAGAAAATATTCAAAGCACAATGAAATTTCCAACAATGTACAGAGGTTTTCCTATATTTGCAGCTTAATATACAGCAAGTTGTCCATACTATGCATAGGTTAAAACTGCCATTACAATTTAGGAAGTTTGCTAAAAAAAATTCTTGTGTAATTATTTACTCACAATACGTCGAAGTTAAGGCACTTGCCTATACTCCATGTAACCATTTAACTTTTTATGTAAAAATTTAACATGTAACAAATTGATGCATCCGACAAGACGAACAATAAACGCAACATTTATAATTGATGCTTATACTGAAGTAGTGGCCGTTGACGAATGCATACATATTAAAAGAACTGTAGTGTTAGTTAAATATAAATTACAAATATCATATCAGAAATCAATAAGAGTAAATTTAAAATAATATATTTGAGGGAATTACTGTATCTGAACTTAGGATGTGTTCGAGTTGACAATTTAGTATTTAGTAGCGTTCAATTAAGACGCCGTCGATAGTCACTTGTTCAGCGATGGTTCCGATTTGATAATTTAGTATTTTATTAAGCTTCGTAACATATCAAAGATTAAATACAAAAATACCAAATACGTCGCCGTTCTAGTCGACTAATTCGGATCACGGGCCCTTTTAGTAAATTACAAGTGCCAGTTCGAACACGGCCTCAAAGAGGAACATAATGTCAATAATGGGAAAAGGATTTTTCGTTTACAAAACGAGATGGGAATTGAAATATATTTCTCTCCTTTTACCGTGCTCTTGGAAAACGCATGTTGTCCAGCCTGCTTACGTAAGAGCGCGAATGCAAGACAACGCGTGCTACCCACGCCGCGTTACATCACCGCCGGCGGTGTTTATTGCGACGTATTTTTTAACGCCGCCGCGACCAGTGACGCCCGAATCAGAAATCCCGCGGTGAAGACAACGTATAATTATACTGTTTAAAAGAGCGGCTTTCACTCGTCGTCGTCGTCGTCGTCGCGGCGGCTCGGGTGTCCGAGTGGTTCTCGCCAGCCGGTTGCCGGTTCCTGTTTGCGACGACCCGGTTCGGGCGCGCTCAACGAGTTTTCACTGCCCGTCGCCGATCATCTACCGCCGGTCACTGCTTCGTAAATCACAACGCGTCTCGCCGTCACTGCTAAGTCACGGAGTGGATAAGTAGACAGAAATTAATGGCGTGGGGGGCCACGGTGATGTAGTGGCTAGAGCGTTCACATCCCACCAAGGCGAACCGGGCTCGACTCCCGGCGGAGCCGCTCCCGGATATTCGGAACTGGGAATCGTGCCGGACGACGCTGCTGATCGGCGGGTTTCCTGAGGGCCGTCTCGTTTACACCGTTCGGTTAGGTAATGTCAGGTTTACTGCATTCGTACCAAAATACTGCTTTCTACTACTTTTATTCATGTATATAGCCACTTTCAAACATTTCAGAATTTTTCCAAAACAAAATGGCTGACAACTAATGTCTTTCCAGCACTATTTGATGCTCCAACAGCCTGTCTAAAGTGTCTAGAATCAATTCCAACTCTTTTCCCCTCCATTTTTTGAACTTTAAAGTTTTCCTTGCATTTTACACTCCGGTACAATGTATTGTAACATAGACTAAATGCGGCATCCGACAGTTATATTAGTACTTCTAGGCCGCTACTTTAAAGCAGGTGGACCAGAACAACCCATCTACCTCTACTAGTATAGTTTTGCGCTGCTCTATTTCCACCTCGTTTCGCCTTTATCCATCCACTCTCAAGACCTCGTTATTAAGAGAAGTCCGAATCTCTCCACGAAATGGCGTGGCGGTTCCATTGAAGTTGCGCGTACCCATTATCTGGCTGCGCGAAGTTCTCGGAATGGGCCTTGTGTCTGACAGGCAACTGCATGCAACGAAGTGCTCCCATATTGCCGGGACTGCTGACTGGCACTTATTGGCGAACGATGTTCCAACATGTTGCTGGTTAGCGACGCCATTTTGCTGGCGTGTGTGTGGCTGAAGTTCGCCGTAGAAGCTACTGTTTTACTTCTGTATACCTAAGTACTCGGTGACCAAGTTATTTCTATACGTATATCAGCGGTCCTGATTAGATTTTCAAGTTTTAGATGATTGTACTTCATTATCAAGCAATATAAATAAATAAATAAATAAATTGCATATTCTTACATAAAGGATATTGTCAAATAATAGCTTGAAAGTATTTCTACATACTCAGGCCCACAAGCTGATATTTTAATTAAAATTGTATAAGTTAAACAAATATGAACCCGAACACAAAAATAATTACATTTAAAGGAAGCCAACGATGAAACAATAATAGGTAGATACCTAAGTAAATAACCAGCGCTAAATGAAAATGAACCTTAGTACAACATTCCGTGTTAACTGTAAAAAAAAACAAAGTAAAATACATCATTAAGTAAACAAAAGGATTTAAAACTCTTCAAGAAATCAGTATATTAAATAATATAATTTCACCTACTAAATTTAATGATGGTGGAACAACTATATTATAGAACTTATAAATCACTATAAATTCATGATATATAATTAATAAAACCTTAAATGATAAATAAACTGTGGCACCCTAACCGCTTATAAACAATACTGGTCAAACAAAATTCTAAAAAAATGTTAATAGAGATGGTGATATTACACGATTACTTTTTAAGTTTCAAGTTCATCTCAAAACATTTACTTTCGTGATTGGTTACCGTGTTTATGTGAAGATTCTTGCTATTGCGAAAGAGCCAATGAGAATTTTACTACTTCGCTAATGAACGCCTGTGATCCGTGTGCAGACTGCTGATTCGTGTCGGAAATATATTAACCAGTTGCAAGGGCAGCAATACATTACAGTCTACAAGATTTTTTTTCGCGGAAAGGGCTGGTTGGACAGGGTTCTGCTAAAAAACGGCCAACCCACACGTGACCCACCCAGAGATATTCAGTATCAAAGAATTTCCCAAATTCTAACTGTTGTACAAATAACTATTCTGTATATATTTTATGTTGTCTTGTGTATTGGATTTGTATGAACTTCATTGGTATTCTTATGCATCGAAAAACGCCGCATTACTAGCATGGAATTTGTTTTGAAAAGAAAAACCATTTCTCACAACAGAGATTTTTTTTTTTGCAAAATTGTATTTGAATATGAGTTGGTTCATATGCCATTTTTTTCTTTGGAATGTTAAGAGAAAAGTTTTTTTAAATTGTATATTACCTAACACGTATTTTATTAATTTAATTACAAAAACATACACNTTTTTTTTTTTTTTTTTTTTTTTTTTTTCCCTCGGAACTATCTTATCAGATTAAATGTACATTTTCAAATGCTTGAATGTCTCAACCGCCAACTAATGTCGTGGTCTTCGTTTCTGTCTGCTGGAATTGCCATTGACGTAGTTGGTAATGCATCAAGGAATACTGTATCATGATACGTACATCGTGGTATACATTTCACACCTGTCTGAATTTAGAGAGAAGCGTAAAGGTGGCATTTATATTGCAAACAATTTCGCAAGTAAACTAACTGCACGTCCTCTGAACCGTAGTGTCATTGCGGCCAATTGCATCGCAAAACAAGCTACATAGAGACCACGCGATGCAAATCCAAGACATCAAGCAAAATCATCGTCAATAATCCAGTTTTACGTGAGATTAAGGCTTTTGCCTGATACTCTGTGTGTAATTGTTTTTATTTATTTTTCAAAGAAATTACAGAGGTACCAGTTGCCAGGAGAATAGAAGCAACTCAGAATTCAAGTGGAGTTATTTCGGAAAATCATGGAAAACCGTAATTAGTCTGGCTAGCTCTCAAATCNAAGCAACTCAGAATTCAAGTGGAGTTATTTCGGAAAATCATGGAAAACCGTAATTAGTCTGGCTAGCTCTCAAATCGAACCATAATCCCTTCTGTACGCAAGTCTAGTGTGTAACTACTACAGCGCCTCATANGTCTGGCTAGCTCTCAAATCGAACCATAATCCCTTCTGTACGCAAGTCTAGTGTGTAACTACTACAGCGCCTCATAATACAACGAAATGCAACTATAATACCTTAGCTAATAAGTAACAACAAATTTGGTCTCTTATTGAATTATTTCCAGGCTAGTTGCGCAACTTCCCGTATTCACTCGTACCGAAATTATAGCATATCTNTGGTCTCTTATTGAATTATTTCCAGGCTAGTTGCGCAACTTCCCGTATTCACTCGTACCGAAATTATAGCATATCTTACGAACGACTGTAGTTTTTTTGACAGCTCGGAAGGAAATTCTGTTTGCAGCAGTTTCCATGGCTACAGCGGTGTCTTCCCCCGCCAGAGGTGATGTTTACGCGCACACACTCAGCTGATTGCCAACCTGCCCAGTATGCTAACAGAAAATACTTTACCAACTGTGTACAAGAGCACTTTCAGAACTGTAAGAAAAGAAAAGCTCTCCGTCGTGAAACAGACAAAAAAAAAAGGCATGATAAAAGGAACGATTTATTCATCTCTCTTATTTTCGCAGTAGTAAGCTTTAAAAATAACAAACTAATAATTAGCCAATCACTCCGTATGATTATTGCCCAGAACATTCAATACACGCACTTAACCCCTTAACTTATGTATTAGTTTTCTTTCCTGCTGTTTCAAATACGAGATTTTTGGTCTGACAAGTACTTACACATTTCTTGTAATAGCTTACGCAATGGAATCTGTGAAAATAATTTTTATTGGTCCATGGCACTGGCAGCAACCAATGATAATATAATGTTGGTGTGCCAGTAGCAGCCAATAGTATTAGCTAGGGAAAAGTCGCTGTCTGTATTGGTTCTAGCTCCTGACCTCGTACAACACCGACCAAGATTTCATCTCTTTTGCAGACGTCATACGTAAACGAGTGTACACGGGATTGTATGTTACCGGGGTTTATGAAATAATATGCTCATGTAAATCTTCCGGCGTTAATAACTCAAGCCTTTGGCGTTATGGTGCCACCTTGCTGTATACTTACATAGATAATACAGCAACGGGAGATTTCTGTTAGAATAACAAGCCTCGTTAAAATATCTTCACGGTCTCAGCGGGATTACAAGTCGTGAGCTCTGTAACAAGTGGCCCACGTGCTACGCAACTGTCGTAACTGGAAAAAGACACCTGCTGTAGAGGGGCCGCGGTGTTGTACTGGTTAGACCACTCGCCTCCCACCGAGGCGAACCGGGTTCGCTTTCCGGTGGGGTGCTCTAGAATTTTCGCATTTTCGTGCCGGACAATGCCACTGGTCGATGGTGGGTTTTCTCGGGGATGTTCCGTTTTCCCCGCCCTCGCATTCCAGCGTTGCTCCATTCTCACCTCATTTCACCCTCATCGGCTCTCAAGACCTCGATGTTAAGAACCGCCCAAATTTCTCCTTTCCATTCCACCTGCTGTAGATGGTCACNGTAACTGGAAAAAGACACCTGCTGTAGAGGGGCCGCGGTGTGTACTGGTTAGACCACTCGCCTCCCACCGAGGCGAACCGGGTTCGCTTTCCGGTGGGGTGCTCTAGAATTTCGCATTTTCGTGCCGGACAATGCCACTGGTCGATGGTGGGTTTTCTCGGGGATGTTACGTTTCCCCCGCCCTCGCATTCCAGCGTTGCTCCATTCTCACCTCATTTCACCATCATCGGCTCTCAAGACCTCGATGTTAAGAACCGCCCAAATTTCTCCTTTCCACTCCACCTGCTGTAGATGGTCACTGCTGCCTTCGTTATGTTTCAGGAATAGCTGGTCGAGCCCTCTTCTCATTTGTCTATCACACGAACGCATTAGAGCCGAGGCGTTAACGTCTGGCTAATAAAAACTTACGGGCGTAAAGCACTCAGTCGCGTTTATTGCTGCAGTAGCGTCAGGAAATATGTTTTGTTGTTTTTACAGAAACAAACACCTGTAAACCACGATGCCAGTACCTTTATGATGCATTTATTGATCATAATTCATAGTTTATTTGCAGGGCATGTCAACTGGGAAAGTCGTAAAAAAAACTAATGTTTTAGAGATTTCAATGATAGAGAATAAACGTAATCTAGAGGCCGGATTTTTAATAAGAAAATATCGTGAACACGAAAAATTATAATCTTATTGACGGCAAGCCAAAGAATAATGTCACATATTTAAATGCAAAGTTCCCAGTTTATATACAACATGACTTTTTAGACTGTCGCCACAAGTTAATTTCAAAGCAAAGAAAAGNGCAGGGCATGTCAACTGGGAAAGTCGTAAAAAAAACTAATGTTTTAGAGATTTCAATGATAGAGAATAAACGTAACCTAGAGGCCGGATTTTTAATAAGAAAATATCGTGAACACGAAAAATTATAATCTTATTGACGGCAAGCCAAAGAATAATGTCACATATTTCAATGCAAAGTTCCCAGTTTATATACAACATGACTTTTTAGACTGTCGCCACAAGTTAATTTCAAAGCAAAGAAAAGNAATGCAAAGTTCCCAGTTTATATACAACATGACTTTTTAGACTGTCGCCACAAGTTAATTTCAAAGCAAAGAAAAGAAAAACGCATTTACCGATATTGTTTACTAAGAGTTGGAGCCGCGATTGTTTTATTCATAACACGGCATGGTAAGGCATATTTAAAATAAAGACTTTACATAAATTGCCATGGCATAGTAACAAATATTCTCCAACATTCAATGTCCACAGAGATAGTTCTTAATTTATTCTCGACTATCTGATATTTCTTTGCGCACGGGCTATAAAATACATCGAGTAATATTTTGTAAACCAATCAAAGTATTATGTAAAATCACTAACATTTTAGTGAGTAAAAAATATACNTACATCGAGTAATATTTTGTAAACCAATCAAAGTATTATGTAAAATCACTAACATTTTAGTGAGTAAAAAATATACGTTTTTTAAATACACTATTATTTAAGCAGAAGATGTTGAACGATAGCTTTTACAAGGTTAAAGGATATCTAAAATCGTTCTGCCACTTGACCAATTCTTGTACCACTGATAACGTGTGTCGGATTCCTTGTCCGAGATTAAAATNCTAAAATCGTTCTGCCACTTGACCAATTCTTGTACCACTGATAACGTGTGTCGGATTCCTTGTCCGAGATTAAAATTTACTGCTCCGATTTCCCGGACGATTAGTGATTTTTCCGATATAGTACGTCATAAACTTTTGCTCTCTCCTGTTCAACGAATGAATTGTCACAGTGCTTTAGAAAACTGGTTGTCGCATTCGGGAGATCGCGGTTTCAGTTCAGCTCAGATTTTGGTTTTCTGTGGTTATTCCGATATCATTCCAGGCGAATACCTAAATGGTTACTTTATACTGGCCATTGCATATTTCTTTCCCGTTCCTGAGTTTTTGAGACATTGGATCAGTCTCTAATAAACTGAAATGTAAATATATTTTTGCAACTTGTTTGAAGACCCCAATACTGATTCTATAAACAGCACGTCATGNAATAAACTGAAATGTAAATATATTTTTGCAACTTGTTTGAAGACCCCAATACTGATTCTATAAACAGCACGTCATGCATTTTCTGCCAAAAAATTTGCAATAGTTGCATTCAGTGGCTATTTTAATTTTATTTTATGGTAATGTTTAAGCCAATCAAACAAAGTGCACACAATTGTGTTCATGAAGTTCACGAAGGTTACTTCTGAACGGTACAGTCCACTGCAAGGTTCATTGCCCCAACGATCTTCCCTGTGGCCTGTGGGTAGCTGATTTGTAAACCATACTCTAGTTCATACAACCATAACCAAACGCGAAGCTTGCAGATCATTAGTTGTTACAATGGTACAAGTGTTTTATCGACTTAAGTACCACACGTATAACAAAAATTTCATGTTTGCGACACTTCAAATCGCGAATCAAGGCTTCGGTCTCATCTGCCACGTTGTATGTTCGATTTATGTGCGAAAACTTTCTATTCAATACTATACCACATATTTATTATTGTAGCGCGGTTACATTTTACGAAAGACTTCAGATGCAGTCCCCAAATTATTATCCACGCATTATTTGGTAATCCTGAAACTGCAAGTATCTATTGATAATTTAAAAATTATGCTTAACTAACTAAGTAATTTTTACTTGACAAACGTGCAGAATTTATGTTTGTCGTACAGCTTAATGCGTATTGCAAGAGAGGTTCGGTTGTAGTTCCGAAATAAATGACCCCGAACAAGTGAAATAAACTAGAAACCTGTGAGTGTAGAGATTTAAGCGACGCTGTCTGGACAGCAGATGAGGGAGAAGTAAGGTGAGTATGAAGCAGTGCCGGAACGCAAGGGCGGGGGGAAACGGGAGATCCCCGAGAAAACCCGCCAGCCAGCGGAATCGTCCGGCAAGATTCCCGCATGCGAAAATCCGGAGGCGACCCCACCGGGAATCAAACCCCATTACACCGCCGCGGTTCCCCTAGAAACCAGTAAGTCAACATGGCGTGTGAGAACTAGTATTAATGTGGGCCTGGAAGGATTAAGTGTAAAGGCAATTGCATCGATGTCGCTGCGANAACTAGTATTAATGTGGGCCTGGAAGGATTAAGTGTAAAGGCAATTGCATCGATGTCGCTGCGAATTCCATTTGCGAAGGCAAAGCAACATTAAGTTAATGACAGGAACTAATGTCGGGGTCGGCGCTGTAGCAAATGGTTTAATAATCGCACCGTGGTGACCCCGAGATAGGCCAGTTCGACACCAAACCAAATAAGTGCCTTGGTGACGCCGTAAATGGGGACAAAATGTCGCTGGCGTGCAATCGCCGTGGAGGTAGTTGCAGGCCACGGCGACAGGAAACAGGAAATGCCTCCGGCGGTGGGGCAGGTTGTACGCGGGGCGGAGTCTGGAGATACTCAAGTTGCACGTAACAGCATCTCTTCGACAGAAGTTCCTCTCGCCATTTGCCACTCGGGTTGCGCATCATCTTGTATAACGACTATACGTTTCCTCAGCTTCAGCAATCAAGCATGCACGTTGTTCTGAATTAGCTTTTCTGCCAATTCATACCTGAAAGGGGCCATGGGCGTAACTAAATAATGAGTCGTGATTAGGTAGAGTACAGCAGTATAAGATGAAGTTTATTCAATATCAGGATTATACAATAACTATTTACGTGACTATTGATCGGGGGAGCTTAAATGGAACACCAAGATGCTAATTAATTGTATTAAGTATTATTACCTCACGCCATTACTATTACAATCTAATTGGAAAGTCCCCCACCTTGTTTATGTTGCCGGTGGCTGATTCTAGGAGACGGTTAACGACGGCCGGACACACCCATCTTCAGTGGTCTTCTCGTTCCAGTGACCCGACGACAAAAGACGCTGCACCCGGTGTTACGCTGGCCTATATCGGGAGCGTTGTTTAATATTTTCGGTCCCGTTTACTGGCCGGTGGAGGGANCGCTGGCCTATATCGGGAGCGTTGTTTAATATTTTCGGTCCCGTTTACTGGCCGGTGGAGGGAATTTCTGCAACTGTATTTCGCAAGGTGTTATTGCAATAACGCTCGTGTCCTGGTTCAATGTTTGAAGGTGTGATCAGGCAGGCCATTCAGCGAAGGCCTGATCAGTTCATAACGTGTACAAAGGTACAAACTGAGCATTTATGAAGGCCCTGCATAAGACATACATGTATAGCCCATTCAAGGTTACTTCCAACTTTTCTGAAGCCCTGAAAAAGTTCTATATCCAGGATATTGATCCACTTCATGCAAACAAAGCTTAACCGAGTCTAGAAAATTATACCAAAGGGACTGCGCACCGCATTCGTGCTCACTCGTGCTCACTCAATGTAATAATATTTTGCATGCGAAATATTTCTTACTAAGCATTACCAACATGCATATTTTCTCCTAGGTATTACTCATTTAAATTGTAAATTAAATACCATAATTAACGGATATATTATAAGTAAATGTTTAGTTTAACCAAAAATAAGATATTTTTATGTTAAGGTTTGATTCAAAAAGTGTGAAGAAACCGCGAATATACTATATGCACATTGCATTCTTCCACCATACGTAAAATTAACATTGCCTGATTACCACGGGCCTGTATCACTTCATTAATGCGTGATCAAGCGAAATTGTGAAATATTTAGAAGTTGATAATGAATTAAAAAAAATATAAAGCAAAATAAATAATTTCAGTGTTCACAATAGCAAAGCAGTTCGAGCACCGGGCAGGCGGACCCCTTAAGAAAAATGTGGTAGCTCCGAAAAAAAAATGTCGCACGACCCTGGCGGTACGGTTAAATACTGCCGGAACTCCCGCAAGAAGACATTTTTCTTCAAGAATGATTAGGATCGTAACGAAAAATAAGATAGCCAATGGCGCTCGTTCCACACTTGAACCACTGCCAACCACCATAGCCACAGCTCTCCTTACCGCTGGCAACGGTCCAGAACGAAGTTATTACGGTGATTGCATGCAGGTGTCGGAACAAATACGCCACTTTACTAATGCGACATTAACTTATAAATAGATTAAATGTGAAAAATGATTTAACCACGTCTCCCTGCGCCGATGAAAAGTTCAAGGATGCCAGCCAGCTGTATAGGAGTATCAGGTTATCGTTCTTCACATGCGATTAAGTGCTGGGTCAGTCCTTGAGAAATTTGACGTCCACAGGAATTTGCTGAGCGGATTTTTTTTTTTCTTAGACTGTGCCGGGAATGGTGTAAGCCATTCACGCTTACGTCACACTTTTCTGAAGCCCTGCTAAAATTCTACTTCCAGGCTATTCCTCCGCCTTATGTAAACAAAGATTAACCAAATCTACAAAACTACACCAAAGGGACAGCGTACCACATTCGTGCGCATCCAGTGTAATACAATTTTGCATAACAACTATTTCTTACTAGAGATTACCAACACGCCTATTTTCTCCCCTTTTAATTAATTTTAATTATAAATTAGATATTTTAATTTAGAGCTCAAATATATGAAAAAATTTCAATTTAACCAAAAATAAGGTACTTTTAACACAAGTATAAAACGCGTGTGAAACACATCATAGGCAGGCTTATAAATAGGAAATAACCGAACACGTAACGAATGGTGTTATTTTTCAAAGGTCTGTCTTCAAAAGTGTGAAGAAACCCTGAATGGACTATAGTTGCATGTTTGCATGCGTACACCAAGTTTACGACCGCGACATAGACATAGGCATCAAATGTTACGTCATCTCCATGAGCAAGGTATAAACTTGTGTAATGTTTATACATTGCACATGGTATGCATATCGCAGCTAAAGGTCAGCCGTGATCTTATCCGTTTATTGGCAGAAAGTCTGTAGCAGGATGAAAAAAAAAGTCAGCTGCACTTGTTGCACTTTTCATTTGTATTCCAATAGTCTGAAAACTTAAATTTTTTGGCCATGTCCAGGGGCACCAAAACAATATATTAAAGAGGCCTATGCAAGATGCCTTAACGTTGTATGCCAAAATAATCCGTTGCACGTGTTCATCATTTCAGAAAACTGATTGCAAATACGTTTAGTGTCTATGTATGATATAGTCTGTTCACGGATAATTTATCACTTTTTAAAGCCCTGCCTATTTTCACTCCTCACTTTGTATCGTTCTATCATACGTAAAATTAACATTTACACAATGAGGAAAAGGGTTTTGTTGAATGAAACAAAGTTTATTTGGCGCAATCAAATTAACCGTATGTATAGGGGCAATGAAATAGTTTGTTGTTGAAGCTATATTATTTTATTTTTATTTGGTTGCCTTAAACTTTTAATAATAATAAAAATAATGGCGTGTGGGGAGTGTACCCAGGGCAAGGCAACACCCTCCGAGTGACGGTCTTTCCAGCTGGGACCCGTAGGTGACCGTCACCCCCGGGCATGACAGAAATGAGACCCTAGAATAGAGCGGCGCTGGAATGCAAGGGCGGGGGAATCGGGAGAACCCCGAGAAAACCCGCATCGTCCAGCACGATTCCCACATGCGAAAGTCCGGGAGTGAACCCGCCGGGGATCGAACCCGGATCACCCTGGTAGGAGGCGAGCGCCCTGGCCACTACGCCACCGCTGCCCCACCTTAAAATAATATTTGCTTGGTGCAACTTAAGATTTATTTAGTTCAAAGTAGATTTAACAGAGATGGGCGCATGCCAGTCATGTGCTCGTTGAGATATATGAAGGTTGGGACAGTGGCATTTTTCAAAGGTTGGTTTCAAAAGTGCTCAGTTAAAAATGGAGAGCCTATAGCATGGGATTCAGCACTAGTTTTCTTGTAGTTTTGTTATTAAAGTGGAGCCGTCCGAGGGAAAAGAATAGACAACCAACACACAAGAGAAGCAGCAACTTCTACCGCAAAATCCAGTTGCATACACCAGCGAAATGACTTCACTTTCCTGCAACATTACACGACGCCATTCGCTAGTCGGTACCTAGGGAACCTTTTGCGGTGCGCAATAGCCAATCAGACAAAAGGCCAAACTTTCAGAGCCTCGCGAAGTCAATCAGGGAACGGGCACGCCTTCATTAAAGGAACCGCCACTCCATGTATCCACGGTATGCTCAGTAAACTGTAATTCAATCGCAAAACTATGTAAGCTGAAGTCTAAGTTGTCCTCAAATGAGCACAATACATTTCCCTATTTTAGTGATAGTGTAACACATTTGAATCGTAGACTAAATATGAGGTAGACCTCTTATTCGTCTTCTGCGCAATTAACCAACGTTGGTAAACATGGTCAATAGTGATGAACGTGTTGTTTATGTATTAATTTTTAAATGACAAGCACTGTTATATAAATACAATACTTTTACCAATTAGAATTTAATCAAACTGCATTCCAAACTGGTTAGGGAAAGTATACAAACATCTGAACGCAGTTGTTTACTAAACATTATTCTAAGCTCAAATCCAATCCACGCCGTTTTTGCAAGTCGTGTTGGTAGAAAAGCAGTTCAATGTTGGGGCACGGAGACAGGTGGAGCGCAGCCAGCGTGATCACTCTACCTCATCTTTAGTCTATGATCTGAACACACCTTGGCGAATCCTCCAGCCAGTAACAACATGAATGTTGTATGTACAAAGGTAATACATTTCACGGAAAGGCGTCGTAGCCATTCAACAATCGACATCGTACCGCGTCTCAACGATGCCTGCCCCCTCCCCAGGCAAATGTACTCCTGTGTATTTTTTATTTCTGGTTTTTCTAATTGTACGGCAAACGGTACCGCGTTACTGACGACTCATTCGGTTGCAATTAACAGCAACCTCGCGAGCAGGAGAGGAGGACATTCCGCCACGACGAGTCTTCCTACGCAGCGCCATGTTTAGCGGACTATTGTCTCGTTTGGACTTAACGAACGGGTAGTTAGAGAGAAAAAAAATAACAGGTAATTGCAGTTTTATTGCCCACTTCCGAAGGCAAGATAACGGTGAACTCGTGCACCGCGCTACGTCACGTTTCCCTGATGGAACGTGCGCCATCTTCATCGCTGGAGAACGACGTTGTGAACATACATGCAGACTCCAGTTTGTTATCTTCTCTTTGCCCATTATGTATCGCTCCGCCACGCGTAAAATTACAATATTTGTTTCGCAATAACATGAATTTAAAATTCATATAAATCCCTAAATTATACTTGAAAATCACTTTGCCACACTTTATATCGAAAATTAATACACAAATAAAAATAAACTTATAATATTTTTGACACGTGAATGTTTGTTTGCTTTCAAGATTACTCAACTCGTAACATGGCTGTAGATATCCGAAATGATTTTACTGCGAGAAGTAGTAATAAGTCAATAAGGCATTGTTCGTGTAGCATTTCGCATTGATAAAGACTTTTTATATTGTTCATTGCTACCGGTACATCGTAACTAAAAATTTGTTTTTTTTAAGGCTGTTGATGTCAAACTGAGTACCTTTCAAAGTCCTGCTTAAGATCTAGTATGCACACTATGCATCATTCCGCCTTACGTAAAATTAAAACTGTCACAGGCCTTACAACTTTATCCATGCGTCGGTCAAGTGAAACTGTGAAATTATTAGAAAAGTTAATGTTTTACAAATCCGCTACTTTATACACTGAGATGCGTTAAAAAAAAACAAAAAGTGGAAGAAATAATTTAATTTATCATAAATGGTTACCCAACATTTTTAATTCGACGTTAAGACATGGAACTACTTCCCCTCCATCGTTACCAACTTTTCTGGGCACATGCCACTCAGTGCACCCGTTTAAATATACGCAGGTAGGGGCACTGACATTTTTCTAAGGTTGATTTCAAAAGTGCTCACTTTATCGTAAAAGTCTTTAACAACGCGCGAGTATATCAACTCTTGTGGAAGTGCTGTGGAAATGTTATAAATATGTTTACGGACAGGAACGTAATTTTTTTTTCTAAAGGTTGGTTTCACAAATGTTTAATTAGCCGTGAAGGAGCAATAGCAAACGGTATGGAGGCATCGGCCATCGTGATTATTCCAAAGGAACGGAACTGTAACATGGTCAGGTGTTAACGGTAAAGCGAGAGTGTACGACTCTGTGGTGACGAAGGGGAAGGGGGAAGTCAGCGTTGCCCAGTCAGAAAAAATATTCCTCGATTAATCGTAATAAAAACAGGTTTCGCACTCGGCAAAACCAACAGCCTGAGCCTGTTTGAGCGGAAGCACCCCGTTAGGTCCAACAGCAGTCGTCTTGCCGAAGAAAGTAGGTGGTAAATATCCCACGGGAACCTCTTAACTCGCACTGTTTCAAATTCCACACTGGTTTGCGCAGACGTTCACAAAGTTTACACTGTATAAAGTTTCCTGTGATTACTCGCATTTAGACATTACCTGTGACACACAATTAGCATGTTCCTTATATGTCTCGAGGATATATTACATTGCATGGTATTTTCGAATGCTTAAGCGTGTGTACTATATTATCGCACCCCCAGTAAAAAAAAAAAAAAAAAAAAAAAAAAACTTATTTCCATAAATAGAAAACCACAATTGTTAGAGAATCGTATATCAAGTGTATCAAGTTAATAAATAGTTATTGCAATTAAAGACCAATAATGGCTATTTCTATATGACACGCATAAACGCATAAAATACAAGCTTTCTGTCCGCGACTTATTGGATGGGTGACTGAAGAGATTTGGGTGGCTCTCAATATCGAGGTCTTGAGAACCGATGAAGTTGACGTGAGGCGAGGATGAAGCAGCGCCGGAATGAAGGGGCGGAGGGAAACGGGAGATCCCCGAGATAACCCACCGACCATCGGCATCTTCAGGCACGATTCCCACTTGCGAAAATCCGGAATGAACCGGCCGGCGATTGAATCCGGTTCGTTTTGGTGGGAGGCGAGCAATCTAACCGCTCAGCCACCTCACTTATTGGATGAATCTCGAAAAATCATGACATCAGCTTTAGGTAGTTACATAGTAAAAAAACATTTGAAGCAAAGGTCATAACGATTTCTTTATCGGGTTAATAAGTTATTGGGGAATACTCGAAAAAAAAAATATTACCCCTTTTCGCCCTCTTAAGGGGTGAGTTTCGAAAAATTTTCGAGTTCCTTTTTAGGAATTTATATAAGTAATCTATCAAAACTAAGAACATAAGGGTATGTCATCAGGTTGATAAGCTATTGAGGAGTCCCCGAAAACACATTTTCTACCACATTGTCGCCCTCTCAGGAGTAGAATTTGGAAAAATCCTTCCTTAGTGGGCGCCTGCATCCTAAGGAGAAGCCGCCCATAAGTGTTCATTATTTCGCGTCCAGTGGTTCGGGTTGTGCATTGTTGAGTGAACGAGTAAGTCAGTTGGGACACTTCATTTTATAGATAGAGAGATCAGTTCACTGCGAAAGTGGGGGTTTGTGTAAATAATAATAAAAAAATGCAGTAATTTGGCTTATGACACAATTTTACTGGCGGGTACGGTATGCTCAATTCACATATAACATTTATGTAGATATAGTTTATTTCTGTAGCATATATTCCAGGCCTTGTCCACAAATTTTTCTAGTACGATTTCCAGGTAAACTGTTGTGTGGAAGAATGTTGACAGTGGCTTTGGATGAAAGTTGATCAAGCACTGCAATACATTTTGAAACATATATTTTTTTTAATGTTTATTCAATGTCGGTACATGTAAGTACAAAAGTCCCCTCGTATGTTTATGCCAGGCACCCGAAAGAGAGTCGTAATTCGACAACATACCGACCACAGAATCAACGTTCACTGTGTTATTTTCATGTAAATCCTTAACTTTGAAAAGGCGTTATAATTAGCGCTATCGATTTTCAGCGAGATAATCAAGTACTGGATGAATTTCAATGCACCACGCATACAGTTTTGGTATCACAGAGTGCTGACTGTGAAATAAGCAATTCGATTGTTTAGCCTTGCAATCGTACGTTCAGAAGTTCTGAAGCGAGTAAGGTTTTTGTTTTAATGATAAATTATTTTTAACAGCTGAACGTGTGAAGCCAGTGATCATTCATTTTCCTTTTTTCAGCATATAATGTCGCAACTCCCTCTGTTTCTTAGATATACTAGCGCAGATAAATGTGGCAGTAGTATATTTTAACGGTCATTTTGAAGCTTTTTGTTTTTTTTTCCAAATTCTTTGATCATTCTTGAAATATAATCACAGCTCGCAAAAAAACACCTACCAATTATGTTTGTTTCTTATCAGCATTGGTAAAATTTCCATTTTGGTACAATGCAGAAGATCGTCGATGGTGACTTAACTAACGTTTAAGTATTATTTTATTTTTAAATTAACACTAATTTTTCCAAGGACAGTTTTTAATTTTAATATTTAGTTTTTATTTGTTATGTTAATTCTATTATTCGTGTTATAGTTTACTGTAAAATATAAATTTTTACAATTTTTTTTCCAATGGTATTTTTTGGTCAACTTTCCAAGTATATTTAACGCATGCAAGTCAAGTTAAGGGAAATTTATATGGAATAAGTATTCATGTCGATTCAGTGCAGTATCCTAGTAAAAGTTGTCCGTGGTTTCATGCAGGGTAGATATAGAGTGGATTCTAATATAGCACTGTGCATGACTGTACAAAATGCGAAAGTCATCAAGAAGTTGTACACACACACACTACCAAATTTGTCAGAAAAATACGAGTTATGTTGCATATGAAAGAATAATGAATATCTTTTGTAGCACACTAAAATATTTTGCTGAAGTTAATATTAATGTTTAAAAAAAAAAATTAATGGGATTCTGTGTATTTACATATCTACTGTATGCTTCAAAAGCACCTTTTGTAAGAAAACCTTTGTAAAGTAGGACGACCATAATGATTACTACGATTGTGTGCTGGAGTTATACTTTTTTTTTAAATTGGTGTTCTATACATTTATTTTAGTTCACTTTCATGGCTGAAATAGATTCGCACAAAATCAATGATAAAAATTTTTTGTAAACATTATTAGTAATACTTTTTCCATATACGTAGACTAATTATTATAATGACCTTGCTTCTTGAAGGTTTCCTTGCATAATGTGCTGTTTAAATCCCCAGAGTAAAAATACTCCTGAAATGTTATTAAAAATATACTCCTATGAGGTTATTTTTAAAAACATTTTAAAAAGTAAGACCTAGCGCTATAAATATTACATATATATATGTATATATATATATAATGTATATAGGCTATTCATGGTAAAGTGAGTACTTTTAGGCCATTCTAAATTTTTCCTTGCAGCCAATTTCCACTTTCCTGTTACTTTTTTATTTAAATATTGCCATGTGACTAATAAACACAGTAAGTACATTTCACTACTCTCAAAAGTTAACGTTTGAGACTGCAATCAAATATATTTATTAGTAGTTAATATCTCTCAAGTGTGCCTTAAAAAGAACTCACTTCACCGTGAATAGCCAAATATATTATTAGTGTTACAAAATACGTTCATTATTCTTTCATATGCAACATAAATCGTGTTTTTGACTAATTTGGTAATTAGTGTACTATTTTCTAAGGAGTTTTGTATCGTATACAGTTGGCTGCAGTGCTTCGTTTGACACCACACGCCTTAACGCCGCTCGTCATTTCACTTTCTGCAACTGTCTGTCTTTTCACAGCGTGCCGGATTGCACGCGCGCGGGAGTGGCGTTGCTAATTAGGAATACCTCAATAATCCCGCGAGCACGCAGGTTGAATGCTGGTAGAACCGAAAGGAACACACCAAAGAGTTGTGTTCTTGTGGAAGGGCCCTTGAGCCGGAAACAACTCGTAAAAAACAAAAAAAAAAATGTTTTCGTTATTGGCAGCGGAGCCAATCGGAGAGATTCCGCGAGCCGTAATGCCGGATTAGGGATTTGTTACCAGTTAAGTTCCATAGCATTCAAATCCGTCACGGTGCCCTATGGCAGCTTGTATGCTTACCACTTTGAGGTGGTACTGGCCCGCCACAAGGTGCATAAATAACGGTTACAACCCGAAGGACCTGTTTACTTAGTAATAACCCGAGGCTCGACTACGAGGTAAGGTGCGAATAGCTGATGATGCTGAACATTAATTTCATCTACGAGATGTTTTGGGTTCCGACAACTACTCGCGTCGTTAGTCCGACTGGTCGGTCCAGTGGTCTGCTAAGTGTCCCCGATTCGTTTCCCTGAAGAGTGCGTGCGGGATTTATTTATTTATTTATCGTATGGCAATTTAGACACTTATAAAAAGAACAATACATAGACATTAAAAATATTACAAACTTTAAGAGTTACAAACAAATGGAACAATACATAGACATTAAAAATATTACAAACTTTAAGAGTTACAAACAAACATCAAGTCTATTGATATAATCTATCGATTCTTGAGTTGCCAACAGGAAGTCGTCAGGAAGTCGTGCATGTGGGAAATTCCTTTCCTTTCTTATCCCTCCTTATTCAAAGCCTGGTTAATACAGTAAGTACACAATTCTCTGCTTAAATCCATACTTGGATTTGTATAAGTGTCACTGCGACCGCAAGCACGGCAGTACTCGGAACGATGATGACTCCGTTCTTAAAATGACAGAACCTGTCATATTTTTTCTTTTACCGCCGCAGTTTCTGCACGAGCGCATGCTCTTGATGTGCTGCAACGGCTGTTCCGAAAATAAACAACATTTGCTTATCTTGTCGCTTTGAACTTCTCTGACCAACAAACATGGCCGACGTTTGCAGTCCTAAAACTGAAGTGATGTGGATAAAAATATTTACATTTTACGATAGTTCGTATTCGTGAATTTCACCGAATGGTTTCCTGCAATACGTCTGCCAGCGTCACAAACAAGCCATCGCGTTTTACGCTGAAAACTTCGAGCGAAGCGTAATTTCGTATATGCGCAGCCCCTCTCTGTTTCATAGATAAACCACTACCAAATCTCTCTACGACAGTATATTTGAAAGGTTATGCCGAAGCTTTCGATTAGGCTACTTTCATTGTAAATCCGGATCGGTGACTAATTATGGCAGGTTCGAAATTCCTTCATTATTACACTGGGTTCTTGGCTTCGCTAGTTTATGTTCGCCTCTTGCTAGGCCTTTCTCATATTCAGGAACTTCACATATTCCATCTGCGTATTTCAGCTTCTTTGCTACGTCCCTGAGAGCTCGCAAGATGTCCCTGAGATAACCGGCGTGTACAGACGTAAATTCGGAGATAACCAGTCACCGTGCAGAGGAGTACAGACGTAATGAGACCTTAGAACCTGAGTAACTATGAGTCTGCGTCATCTAGTTGGGAAAAACAACGCACGAACTAAAAAATCCAGCACGTAGATTTTCTCCTTGTACAGAGTTCAAAATTGTTGTATTTTTAAAGTTATTTAAAAATAGTTTTATGATAACTTTTTTAAATCTACAAATGTATTGCAGGAAATTTACTGTATAATTTGATACGTAAATATATAAATATATTGTTTATTTTTACAAGTAAGCACCGTAGACTTCATGTTCATTAAAAACATGGATATACGTAATTAACTGAATATGTTTTATGTAACTGTGTGTTGTAAAAACACAATATTTAACTTGAAGTGTTATAAAAAATGCTTTAGCAACTAGTTCCCAATGAATAAAAACCTTCGTAATGCGTGGAGTTCTCAGAAATGGAGATTAATATCATGTTGTCGCGGGTTTGGTGGATCTACTGTAAATTTGTGAGCTTTGTTCTTGTGAATGTACGAAAGCCTGTAATTCTGGAATCACAAGAGCGCAACAAGCACTGCTCGACAGCCCAACACATCAGACCAAGACGAAATATCGTGTTATTCTATCCAGTGTTTACAATATCACAGGTAATATCGGTCCGACAAGTGCTGTATTTGGTTGGAGAAAGATCCTGAAATGGCACGTCACTCGAATAACGCCAAATATTTACGTCGTAAAAATCACGATAAAGGGAACGATTCTTTGCTTTCCACAAAAGCTGAATACATAAAAACAAATCTGAAGGTAATTTTAGCACTGTGTAAGTTTTATATTTACTACAAACGGGAAATATTAACGGAATTTCATTTTTAATGCTGTATTTGCATTTTTTTTTGTACATCTCGAAAAACCCTACATGAAGAAATATTGTAAATAGAATCCACTTCCGTTGTGCTGTCGGGGCTCCGATTTTGTCGGCCTGACCTGCTCTTTATTGACGTTTTTTGTCGTGTTGGAAATGTGTTAAACTCGCTGTGCTGTTGTGACTACAGCTTAATTCTACAAAAATACGTCAGTTTCAGTCACAGAGATTTTTTTTTCCTGCGGGTACGCGTAGCCTCCTCTTCAACAGAAGATGACGACGAGGGTGTTCAGCCCAACGGAGGTATACAAGGACACGATTTGCGGCGGTTTGTCGCTCCCATTCGCAGTTTCAGGATAACTGGACAACACAACACCGAACCCTACACCCTGGGACGTTATGTGTCTCGAATTTTCTCTAACCGATGGGGAATCGAGCCTCTGACCTTAGGATTATACACTAAAGAGCAAAAAAAACCTGGTATAGGCGTGCATATGCAAATAACAGGTATGGAACCAATCAGAGAAACGCGATGCGGTCGGCAGCTAGATCGGTTACTGCTGCTACAATGGCATGTAATCAAGATTTAAGTGAGTTTGAACGTGGTGTTATAGTCAGCGCACGAGAGATGGGACATAACATCTTCGAGGTAGCGATAACATTTGGATGTTCACGTACGACCATTTCACGAGTGTACCTTGACTATCGGGAATCCGGTAAAACATCACATCTTCGACATCGCTGCGGCCGGAAAAAGATCGTGAAAGAACGGGACAAACGGGACAAACGACGACTGGCCAGAATCATTAAACGTGACAGACGTGCAACCCTTTCTCAAATTGGCGCAGATTGGATTTGTGGACTGCCCTGCAGGATTCATGGTGCGAATTACCTCCTGCATACCATCAAACATTAGTCGAGTCCATGCCACGTCGTCTTGCGGCACTTCTGCGTGCTCGGGGGGCCCTACACGATATTAGGCAGGTGTACCAGTTTTTTTGGCTCTTCAGTGTAAGTTCGGCGTTTTATCTCTGTTGCCAGAGCTATACATTGCCAACGAGCAGAGGTCGGAACAATTCGCAAGTTCAGTGACCTGTGGTCTAGACTTCACAGGCGTTTACAATGAGAGGCTATAATTAGGCCTGCCGTTTTATGCGTATTTGTTATTGGCTTAGGCCATGCCAGAATTCAGGTACATACTAGTGTATTTGCACACTTGCCCTTGCCACAATTCTTGATGAATTCGGACAGGCAATCTTGTTTACTTCGACAACGACGATAAGTCAGTTAACTGCATGTCTTTATGTGCAGAGCAAACTGATAATTGCCAAAAATTGTAGACTTAAATCAAGAACTAAATATTATTTAATTTAGATTTACATGAAATTTATTATCATGTTGATTGCAAGTGAGTTCGCAATTGTGATTGCTTGTTTTACCTTAGCTTTTGTAGGTTATGAACATACAGGCCTAATACGAATTGATTGCTCGTAACTCCCTTAAGATGCAGCCTATAATAATTACGTACTGCAGGTAAATTCGGACGCAGCCTTTAGAGCCCTCCCGTAGCTGTGGACCAATTGCAGTAGCAATACAAACGTAACAACGTTTTGAGTCGAACATGTCTCCAAAACCCAAGAATTTTTCTGATATATACCGATAATCAAACGAACCTCTTTCTTTTTTAATAAGGTTTTTTATCACCTCGTGTTTGTTGGTGTGCTGATTGTAATGCAAAAATTTTGCGAGCTTTAAATTTCGTTCCGACAGGATTAGAAAACATGATGGGCGTATTTCAAGGCAGTTGCACCATTGCCACGCCTTTCGTTCGTCAGAGTGGTCGCACCAGTTCATCTCCTAAGGAAATAAAAGCAACCTGATGAGTAAGCCACAAGGAATGCGAAACCGGAAACAATGCCTTTTTCATTAAAAAAAATCTTTAAAATGCTTCGGTAGTCTATCAAGGGGATGTTTTATGCAGTAACGCGCCCCAGCTCATAAACTGTACTCAAGGAAGGTTTTGAACAAGTAACCGTCAGCGGGGGAAAGCGACTCTCTTTACGCAGGCGTCGCCACGAACCGTCGTCAATAGTTACGACGGTTTTTGGGCGCCAAAGTCAAAGCTTTCTAATTAGCGATCAACAGCCAAGTTTTTTTAATGACCGATTAAAGCGCACAAGGGCATATTCCCTCTATTTTTTCATCTCTCGTTGTGGGGGGAGGGGGAGGGTTAGTGAGGGAATGAAAGTGATTCCTCCTGTCGTTCTGCAGAGTAGGTGCACTCTCGGCAAGGTCGGGCGTGCGGCGTGGCGCAAGATCGCGAACGCAAGATAAGTCGGTTTGCTGAGCACGTCTGCACCGCCACTTACGTATGGAGCTTGTCCGATCAACAGGAATTAACGATCCGTGACTGGCGACTGCTGCAGTAATCTCCCGAAACAAGAAAATCATATATATATTTTTCTTCTTTTTAATGTTCGTCCGTTGAACTCTGCAGTGTCGACGAGTATAATCCTAGAACTAAACTACCCAGAAGAGTCGTCTCTGAGGCAACAAGCTTATGCGTTGAGGTGGCCGGGCTGAAGATGGCTCGAGGCCAACCCTGGTGCGACTTAGTTCTGAGCACAAAATTCAGTGGTTCGGAATCCGCTTAACTCAGGACTCTTCGTCTTCAGACTTCCAACATAATCGTGCAACGTAAAATTATAACAATAATGACGACGATAATGGTAACCACGACGATAATGACAACAACGACAATGACGACTACGATGACCAACGCGATTATGATCACAACGATGACAACGACGATATTGACCACCAATATGATGATACTATTCATGATAATGAAGACGACAATAATGGCGATGATAACGACGATTATGATGACGATGATGACCACAATGATGGTGAAGATGATGACCTCAACAAGTTGTTGTTGAGAGATTTGGGCGGCTCTTAACAGCGAGGTCTTGAGAGCCAATGAGGGTGAAATGAGGTAAGAATGGAGCAGCGCCGGAGTGCAAGGATGGGGGAAACGGGAAATCTCAAAG
Source organism: Clitarchus hookeri (assembly GCA_002778355.1). Taxonomy (NCBI): domain Eukaryota; kingdom Metazoa; phylum Arthropoda; class Insecta; order Phasmatodea; family Phasmatidae; genus Clitarchus; species Clitarchus hookeri. The sequence goes on from NQII01001682.1 coordinate 226,275, forward strand.
AAAACCCACCGACCAGCGGCATCGCCCGGCACGATTCCCACTTGTGATGACCACAACGATAATGACAATGATGAAAACAGCGATGATCGTGAGTACAGGCGGCTTTAAGGCGGTAGGAATCCCAGCTGTCACAGTGTTGGAGATCGTAGCTCATCCAAGACACTGGGTATCGTGATTCTGCTGTAGTTCCCTATTTCCTTCCGCTGTATCGAGGTTAGCTAGTGCAAACAGCCTTTAGAAAAATTCCTACTGTCTGTGCCGGGAATAGAGGCCGCATCAACAGGGTGAGAGGCGATGGTCATACCCATCACACTACTGAAACGATCAATAACACCATAAACTACTCAAAAAAGGGGAAAAATCACAGTTGCGGGAATCCAATTTTTTGTACACACACATATACTAACGGCAACCACATGGGTTGTTGGTACCATATAAATACTGTCAACCTAGATGGTTCTGCCAAGCAGACTTCTCCTGTGGTTGCACCTGTGTTTGTGTCTGCAGCTATACATATAGTTCCTTCAGAAGATTAGGAAAACGCCAGCAAAACTTCGATTACTCTCGCAGAGAAAAATAACTATAACCATAATAATTTCATAGAATTATCTGGTGCCAGTAACAGCAGTTACTCGCTGATGCTGCGCTGAAACTCGGATATAGTACAATTCTGTAGTATTTCCCGTGCAGACTTACTCGGCGCACAGGTGAGTCGTGTCCGCACACGTGGAAGATGACTCAACGCGTTCGGAAGTACAAGACGTTTGAGTTGTTATTTCTGCGATTCAAAGACTGGGTGTCGAATAGCAGATTACGCTGGAAAGGCTATAAGATGGATGGCCACATAACAGGTTTCTATTATTTTCTTTTTTTGATATTAAAATTTCCGACCGTACGACACTGTCTCCGGGGGGGCCCCTATTCTGCAACTTTTTACTGTCTTTATAATGACAATTGCCGTGTAACTATTTTTACGAAGGTAAATGGCATTCTGTAATTAAAAATGTCACCATTACAATATTTTGAACATCTCGTGTGACTCTTTTTATTTAAAGACGGGCCAACAAGGTATCTTACGGCGCCGCCTAGTTGGAGCTTTTTAGCGTGTTTGAGGCAGGAAAGCGCGGGAGCGATAAGGGCGACACTGACACGCGCGCCTAGTGGCCCATCACTCCTACGTGCAAGGCGTGCAGTGTTTCCGACGTGCTGCGTGTACCTATGTCACTTTAAGAGGTGACATTATAATTGTATTGCTGGGAAGTCTGAAGCATAGTTGATTGCAGGTCCCTATGACAGTTTCGCATATTTCCGAAAAGTACATTACGAGGTACAACAGTGCGAAAAAGCAGTTTTTAGCTATGTCGGAGGGTTTGGAAATAGCATCTATAATATGCGTGATGTATTGTGATGTATCGTCTGAAATGTGTTTTCTTTTCGTACGTCGCTCTAATAGGGACACGTTTAATGGTTTCGTAAAAAAACGCGGATTTCAAACACTTTGCAACGATGTTCAAGCTACTGGTAGGTGGCGTCCTTTATTGACGATAGTCTTAAAGAAAATGACTTGAGGAATTGAGGTTAGTTCTAGCAAACACGGCGCCACGAAGAGGAGAAAAAGTGATTGTCATTTTCCTGCACAAATATAATGGTTTTTGAAATACATTTAAAAAGTATATTTAATTATTTGCTAGTGATGCCATCTAACGCTTCGCTCCAACATAGCTAAAAACGGCTTTTTCAAAGCGCTGTATTTCAAAATATAGGTGTCGGATACATACAAAAATACTCACGGGTCCTGCATTGAACTTTACTTTCCTATAGACTTTCCACAAGTCAAATAATAGGACCACCGCTGGAAGTCCCATAGGTAGAGACATGAAAAATTCGCGAGTTCAATGACCTATAGGTTAGACGGCACAGTCGCATGGACAAATATACAGATATCACATGCACATTGGTTGTCTGCTGTGACAGTGGAAGGCAACGATTGGGCCAGCGTTCTCCGGGAGGCGTCAAACACCGTGTGGACCAATGGTTGAAATTATACAAACGCACGTGTCTTGCATTCTAGCTTGTCCCGAAATGAATCCGCGAATTTTTCAGGTCTCTACCCATAGGTACACGCAGCACTACGAAAACACTGCACGCCAGTTCATAGCCCTGCGCTTATCGGCGATGGCGCTCTTAAAGTGCGCTACGTTTGAAGTGTGAGTTCTCTTCGTAGAACAGAACATTGGGGGCACGTTTGATAGTTTCGTGGGAAAACGTGTATTTCGAACACTCTGCAACGCAGTACGAGCGACATGTAGGAGGGGGCCTTAACGGCCTAATATCTCAAGGGCATTGCCTACCGGCTGGTAGATGCGAGATTTAAATAGGAAATCCCATGTTAAGGAAATTTCGCCTCAGTGCGTTCAATTAAAAACAAATAGGCATTTTAAACAAAATGTATTCTTCACGAATTTTTTAGCATAAGATCCCAAGGAGTGTATATTTTCAATATAAATAGGCATTATGTACTTTTTGTAAAACATAAATTTTAAAAATGTCTTGCACACAGATTATATATGTAATGGAAACATCTCCTAATACATTCGCGAAGAATACATTTTGTTTAAAACGCCTACCTTTAAAATTAACGTACCGAGGTCAAATTTCCTTAACATGTGATTTCCTATTTAAATTCCGCATCTGCCAGCCGGTAGGCGGTTCCCTTAAATGCACGCAGTGTCATTACCCCGCAGAAGAGGTGCAACTCCGCTCCGACCAGCTGGCGATATTCTGGACAAGAAGCCGGCCGAGGAGCAGCTATAGCTCGCGGGCCTGACGTAATGCGAAATGGGCGCCCCATTCATTTTCCCCTCCGTCTCGCACCCCACGTCCAGTTTCTTTTACTTACTTTTTTATCCTCCTGTCTCTCTTTCCGCCCCAGGGGCTGCGCGCAGACCCATTCACACTCTTTCGGGAGTTTGGGCGTCGGAGGTTGTTCAACCTGTAGCTGCGTCGCTGTGCCTGTCGGTGAGCGGAGGAAAGTGAAGAAGGCGACATTCCTTTTTCCACTGACGGCGCTGAGGGTTGCTGGTCAGCAATATACAATGTAGAAACGCAATCGGCCAGTCAATAGTATTCTCTGTCTCTTGTAAGTTGGCGAGATTCTGACAGTTCGACGAAAGTAGCGCCAATGTTTACTTTTCGTTTATGTATCCTTTCGCCATCAGCTGGTGCGTCAAGTGGAGGCTGTATTTTTTATCGACACGTTGTCAGCTAATCCACTTGCCATTGTACTGTAATGCTAAACAAATTTTAAAATATTTTAGACTATCATCTGTGTAAAAAAATTAGTAGGTTATAAAAGTAAAAATATAAAACCTTGAAAAAAATTAAATATTTGCTAACTCTTTTTTAATTTGTCTAAAACAGTGAATTTGGGTTAACATTTGCGAGACGGTAGTATTAGCTACTATCACACTTTGAACGTTATAGCTAATATATTAGAGTTGGAAACATATGATGTGGAATAACGTTAGAATTGCTTAAAAACTATTCACGCATGTCCCACTTTCTTCAGAAACAAACAATGGGTTTTCGGGAGAACAAATATGGCGTATAATTTACGTAGACGAACGATTACCGGCTGAATATAAATTACAAGTACTCAAAATCACTGTACACAAAATATATGTTAGACCTACTTTAAAAATTATCCAGAGCTCAAGGAAAGCTTTCTTCTCTGGCTGGTAATGCTTCGAGAAAAAGCAGATCGATGGCGCGCACGGCATGACAGAGCGAGGTTTGAGCCGTTTGCATTGCTCAATAGATAGCGTATTTTTTAAAGTTGAATGTTCTTCTATTACTGGCTCGGAACGACACGAATTTGAAATATATTTCTTCAAATTATTAGAAAAAAAAAATCAACAATATTATGCAATATCTCTGTATGCTTTTGGAATTAATATAAAGCACGTATGGAAAGCATGATTGGAAAGGGGGGATACGACGTTTTAAAAGGTTTTGAAGTCGCATTTCATTTGGATATGGATCGTTTTATTGTGCATATGAGTAGCAAATTCACGTATACGAAACAAGCAAAGTGCCATTTACAAAATCCTGTATCAGCTGATGCACGAACGAACGAAAATTAATATTACGTTGGCTATTCTGAGTGCACTGCCGACGCACATTTTTACAAATTAATCTTCATATTATCTAAAAAAAAAAAACGTCCATTGCTAAGGAAGTGATGATGAACTTGTCGGTCATAGCGGACGCCATTATTTCTAATCAAAAAGTTAGGAAACCACCACAATTCAGTTGTTTTGCTAATAAAATTTAGAAAGCAAAAATACAATGTAATATTTACGACATGTTTTAGAGGCTTCCATCATTACAAATAATGCAGAACACGTAATACGTGAACGTGTGTATGTTTATATA
>NQII01001682.1:235901-250282 GCA_002778355.1 Clitarchus hookeri
TTCTTATAAGGCGGTGTGCCCCTCCCACGCCCTCGGGGGATTCCGCGGGAGACGTAGTGGCATGCCGCCGCCCCCCACCAGGCGTCCCGGGACAGGTGCGAGAGGGCCCCGCCGCGATTGGCCCGTCGAGGGGGGAACATGCCCGTAGCCCTCGGCGGTGCGCCGTTGAATGAGAGCCGGAGACCGGCCAGTCCTCCACGGAGTCCCGCCGTAGACGGTCCTTCCTGCTTTGCCGCCTCTACCGCGTCGTCGTTGTCGTCTTCGCGTCTTGGAGCTCCCGGGGCGCCACGCAGGACGGCCCCCCGCCCATGCCGGATATCCATGCCTGCCGCTCTGCCTGACTACTGCGTAAGTTCCCGCCCACTTGCTATTCGTCGTCGCCTCTGCTCTTCGCTCCGGCCTCTGTCGTCTGGGATGCCCGCCCCACGTGTCGGTCAAAGCTGCAATCACAACCACCCGACAGCCTGATACGACGTCAGAGCTCGACGGAATTTCATATTATATTTTATTCAGTGTTCACGATACCCTAACGAAATCTGCCCGACAAGTGTATTAGTTGACTGTTGAAATATCCTAAAACGGCTAGTTATCCTTATAATATCAAAAATTTACTATTTAAAACTCACAATAAATTGGACGATTTTTTTTTTGCGTTTGAGAATATTTTAATTCATACGAGAGAAAATACATATTGAAAAACAAACTGGAAAGTTATTTTGGTGCCAATTTTACTACAGCACGAAATGTTTTTTAACCCTTTAATTCCCACACTGATATAAAATTTCTTGTGTTGCAAACTAGACATTTTTTTTGCGAACTGTACTTAAGCTGGCAAAGAACTTGTATCTTAATTACAGCCAATAATTTGTAGTTATTGTATTTGGTGATCAGTGATGTATGAACCAATCATAACGTAGCGCAGTAGTATGGTTTAAGGATCAGTTACCCACAGGGAAGATCATTGGGCACTAAGCCTCGCAGAGTACAGTGTCTATCAAATATATTCTTCCTGTGCAACATGATTGCCTGCGATGGGCATGAAAGGCGTAAAGGCCCAACACGACGGAACGTAGAAATAGAACCTACTATTTTCGGGCTGTCAGGGCTTGCGATCTTGTCTGACTGACGTCACAGTGCCCTTGCTTTCCATTGACTACTGCTCAGATTTCGGGGTGTCGGGTTCGTCGGGGTATAGAGACGCCAGCTTTGCCCGTTCAGTCCGCACGTCCATGACCGAAGACATGTCGCGCGCGAAGGGTACCCATGGTCAGCACTGTGCACGACAAGGAATCAGTGTCCTGTGTTTTGAGCATCTTCCTAGTGAGAAATCACGTTTGTCGCAAGTTCCTGCACCTTTCGTCTCTGGATTGTTGTTCGCTGATCGCGAGAAGCACGCGCGATACTCGTGCAACTCGCGTAAATAAACTTGAACGACAGCAACACTTGTCATCGTAAATTAATCCGGGACTAAACGAGTTAACTCGACGAAACAGCTGTCTCGTGTCAGTGTTTACATGACCGGGAACCGCTGTGTTACCGGACTAAAGGACCTATTCACGTATTCTGTCTTCGTACTGAAAAAAAAAAATTATCGTGGGAAACACTGTAAGTTCCACACGTGAGATACCTGAAAAACGTTGTCGTTTTAGTGAGCTCTACGCTATACTTCACACACGTTTACATACACGACTTGTTATTGGTTGCTTGCTGTCACAGTGGAAGACGAGGACATGGGTCTGTGATTTGTTGCTTGTTTGTTATTGTTTCTACTGGTGTCAGCTAAGTCATCGGCCAATTACAACATAAACGAATAAATTATTGAAGTCTAACTTGTCGTCAAATGAACTCGCGAATTTCGCAAGTATCCGGCCACGACTACTTTTTTTTTTTTTTTTTTTTGCCAATCGATAATTATTGTCAGCAAATTTTAACACCGTGCAAACAATGTAAATACATTTTTCCTTTTTTTTTTTAAATACAATGAATCGTAATACCAATGATAGGTCGCACAAAAGTAAAGCGAGAAAAAACAATTTAGTGGCGGCTTTCAGAGTTCTCCGCAGTAGAGCTGTAAGTGTCGTTTTTAAATTTAAAATTCTATGAGGGAAAACAGAGTAAAGGAATCCATTAACAGCAAGTAGTTCCTCCACTTTCACGTGTATGTTTAGCTGCAGCAGACCTTTCAAAAATGTACTCAACAAATTGAAAAGTTAATTAAGCTCCGAGTACATAAAATTTTAGCAAACCGACCTTTTGAAAATCCACCATAGTATACATTTGCAGGAATCCTGTTTCGGGGTATAATGTTCTTAAAAATGCACGTTCCCTTTTAGCAACAAGTTATTAAAGTGGTGTGATTACTTGTGGGCTTGTTTGATCAACTTCACTGTTGAGTAATAAATTAGAGGATACCAACTGCATAGTAAACGATATTGGCTTCTAATTTTGCGTGAATTGTAGTTGAACACAACCTTGGCAGTAATTTTGAAGCGTACATTTACAGCAAATATTTTTGAACGCACATTTTAATTTTAATTGATAGTTTTGCATATTAAAGTTGGCGAGCTGGATGGAATCAGAATTAGACTTGTCAGCGATAAGAACACACTTATAAACAAATATTAATAATTCCGAATTTACATTATAAACCTATGCAATTAGAATATTACTTTATTACTGACAAATGAAGTTACTAGATATTTTTGTATGTTTGGTTGAATTGAACGTATTTACGCGAAGAATAAAATATATCACACGTAGTACTGCTCATATGAATGTTGACATAACAGCAACATTTACGAGGGCCTTTACATACGCAGCGACAGGTGTAGCGAAAAAGGTAAGAAATTAATTCCCTATAAGTTAAAACACATAAATAAATTCAAACCTGTCATGCAGCAAGCCATTAAAAACGATGTCGGGAAGCAGCGCTTACGTATCTAGCTTTTACACTCGAGTGCCTTTGTAGCAGAAAGTATACGAAATGTTTGCCCTCGCCCTTGAGGTTTGTAGAATTTATATTTACTTGACATGTGTAACTTTCAAAATCAGTCAAATTTATTAGCAGCACAACTGTACTTTATCAAAATTATTTCGCGAACATCTTTCTCACATTGCAAAAATCAGACAATTTCCAGTGTTTACTTGTGCAGTTTCATTATCGTGGACCAGTTTGCAGATTAATTTTGCATTAAGTTTCATCGGCTTGTACTTCTTCGTTTTGTCGTAGTTTTACATTCTGACTGAAAACTCCAGTTGATGGACACGTAGTATAAATTTGTAAATTTTAAAAAATCTGTCGCTGCGTAAATAAAAGTACCAGACAGCAAGTCAACGGTAACTTACGGTGCATACAGTAAAAACCATACATTTTTATTTTTATTATTGTTACTATCTTGCTCAAGCACAGTACATTAAAATTAAATCCATACTTACGAATACTATATGCTACGCCTCTGTTAATATGTTTATTTCCTTCGTGCACTTAACTCACAACGTCCTAACCCAGCATATTGCACGTACAACTGGAAAGAAAAATAGTTTTCCGGTAAAGCCTGCGGTGAATATACGCTGTAGTGTTAACGATATTTTACAGCGACTTCCTAATAGTTTACTCAATATTCTTATTCAGTACGTTCGGATAAATTTATAATTTGACGTTTAATTATTAATTAACTTTACGTCGATCGTATATCGGGTAGTGTTTTTATTTTATAATAATTATTATATTTCAACTAAGTAAAGCATAAAGCCCAAGCAATTTTTTCTAATATTCACATTTTTAAATTTTTATATTTTGACGTAGTAGTACATATTTACCCGTACTGATTGAAAACATTTTTTTTTTTTTACGTTACCAGAAAATGCAAGCGTTTAGGCAAGATTTATTTTTGAATTATTAGCCCTAACTGTGCCTTATTTTAAATAGCATTTCAATTCGGAGTGAGCTTGAAGTGGACAGAATAAATTGTATTGAAATTTATCTTATTTACTCTCAGACAGACATGAAATTGGAGTGGAATAGAATTAATCCGTTCCAGTTACCGAGGTGGACTGCAGTGAGGAATCCGGATAGATCGTTTACACTGTACACCGACTGAAGAGAAATCAAAACTCTGAAAAATAAGCGGTTGCCACACAGAATCGAGATTCTCCACCTCACTTACGTGTTTACGTTTGCTGTTTAAAGATAAGAAACCATTTTGGCGGGGTATAAGCTACATAAGCTGGAGATCGTCAAAAATAAATGTAAATACTGTACTTCAATTTGATTAACTAGAAATGGATATTTCGTGTGTAGTTTTTTTTCTTTGAAGTTCGAGCACTGTGCCATTTTCGCTTCAACTTCGAAATAGTTTTTGTGCTTGTTTACCTTTCAGTCCATGTTTGGAATTTTACCGCAAACAAATTGAGTCCACTCAATTTGTTATGACTTATTTTGCATCGACAGCGGGGGTCGCGTGTAACCAGCGGCTAAATCAATCAAGAGCGGGGAAGGAATCGACCATGGTCTGTATTAAAGACCATTCGTCTGGATTAGTTTTGGATACCCGTGGAAAACTGAAATTACGTTGGCTGGTCTTGGAACTGTCCGAGTGCAAGAAGAGTGTTTGTACCTAACGTCTACCCACCTCCCTAGGGCGTGAGCAGTCGTGGAACTCTGTTTAAACTAACCGCAATATGTGTTTTGCTGTAACATATTCGTTCTGTATTTAGACCTTCAATGTCCAACGTAGTAATTGGAGGATTTTTGGAATGATTAGACAGTAAAATACGATATTCAACTATGAGGTCTATACGTTAGATGCATTTTCCATTTCTATAATAAAAATTTCACGTGTTGGTACCGAGTGCTATAGAAATTGCAAAATACGAATTGACCGTCTCGACTGCATACTTATCAGTAATTTCAATGCACTTAGTATTTTATTAATATTTTAAAATTCTGATTCAGATAGAGCTTTTACAAACACGCAAAGGGGCACACATATATATACATAACTGCTTATTTTTATGTACTACGTGATCAGCCTGTGTTACACGGATAGCCAATGAGCGGTATAGTCCATTCGCTGCTACTTACAACTTTTCTGAATCCCTTCTAAAGTTCCGCTTTCACAATATATCTTTGCGTCATGCAAAGAAAGCATAGCCTTGTCTAGAAAATTACATCAAAGGGACAACGCACCGCATTTGTGCGAACTCAGTTTAATAATATTTTGCATGAGAAATATTTCTTACTAGGCAATACCAACACCCTTATTCTATCTGTTTTTATTCATATATCATTATTATAAATGAAAATATAATTTATAAATAAAATATAAGTGAAAGTCTAATTTAACCAAAAATGAGGCACTTTAATGTTACAAAAGCATAGCCTAAAACTCTTGTGATGCACGACATGCTAGGAAACAACTAAACACGTAATACATGAGGTTATTTTTCAAAGGTTTGATTCAAAAAGTGTGAAGATACTGAGGATAGACTATACAGTCGACGCGTGCGCCCCAGGGTATTCTAGGGGAGGGCTGAGGGGAGAACAAGGATTTTTAAAACAGCGCTCTCCCCTTTCCAGCCCCCTTCAACCCTCCTTCCGGACAGCACCCCTCACGAAGAGCGCGGCAACTGGCCCGTGTGATCGATTTACCGACTTACAGTCGCGATTAACGTCGAGGAGAGAGCCGTCTCTCTGTTGCTTCCTCGGGACCCGCCGCTTCAGCGCCATTCCTCTCCTGCCACCATTCCCCCAACGAAACGTGACTGCGTTTGCACAAGGGGTGCAGTCGTGCCAACATGCACCTCTCCCACCCAAAAAAAAAAAAAAGTCATGACGCCCAGCTGGGAAGGCGTATTCCAATATCAAATATGGCAGTTGCATCCTTTACTAACCGACGTGTCCGTCGTGGCGATTACTGCAGAAGGAAATAACGGTACGGAATATGCGTATACATTATATATACGTTATGGGTTATATGCAAAATCATGGCTGCCACTTGTCTGGATGGAAATATCAGGCAGTTTGAAAGCGATCAGGGAAATTTCACGGAATTTTGAACACGGTAGCTAATAAATGTCAGGGAATTCCGTGATATGCAAGCTACATCTGTCTGTTCCGCCATTAATTGTGCAACTGTTAAAACAGAATGGATACTAATGTATATATTTTTTTTGTGTTTTTTTGGACTCATCACTATCTAGTTACACTTGTCAATGCACGTAATATTTGCTGCTTACCAAAACTAGTTTAGAAATAACTTCAGGCATAATAACAGTTGAACGTAAGTTGACTGCGGTGTGCGTCAGATATTTGCTTTTAATACTTACCTTACGCTTTTTGCAATTTTGTTCCTCATATGTATTACCTTCGCAATCCATTTATCATCTCAGAGACTCACTGTATAGTTAACGATTGTAGTCCCTAATTGGCATTGCTTGGCTGAATTTTGTCGTATTCACTTATAATTGTTTGTAAAATAACTTTTACATTTTTAGTTTCTTTAAACGATTAAATCTTATGTTTCAGTTGCTTGGATTTTTCGGAAAAGAGGAAAAATTAAGATTAATATATCACCTGGTTGTTGAAGTGTATAAGTATCAAGAACATTGTACCAGACCGAGCAGCACTTTATAGAAACATGTTATATTTGGTGATCGTGGCTAGGTCGCGTATTGAGATTACGAGATTCTGATTTAGATTTGTGCATTTGTTGAAAGTAAGCTTTAAGTTCAGTTTAATTAGTTAGTTGTCTCCGTGTCTCCCGAATCAGCTGCGGTATATATGAGGAAAACCATACCACGGCACTTATACTCAAAAGTTACTCACGGATAAGTTCACCACGACTTAAAAAAGTTCGTAGAAATAAGTATTTGATGGCAGATAGGAAAATGTAACGCTGCAATGTCTCTATGTTATGATATTGCCAGAGAACGTGATGCGATTATACACTAAGTAAAAGTTGGTAAATTTACCACATCATTATATACGCATATTGAAACAGAATGAATGGCAAAGATTTCCCCTATACACCCATGGCAGCTCTCCTATAGTCGGAATAATTATACGCACAGTGAAGTTCCCAACATTGCACAATGTATACTTGAAAGGAAATTGAGCCAGGTTAGTTTTAACCAGTGGTAACGACGCCGCTGGTAATCAGTTTCAGATAACTTATTCAGAAATGATCACTGAATTTCACTTATTAATGTGTGATTCCCACTAAATGCCGAGAATTCCACTACCGTAACTCACTTGTTCCTAGTTAATTTGCTTGATTCATCAGTTGGTAAAAGATGTATCAACTGAATTTCAAAGAATTTTATTTCACTAATCGGTATCACTGATTCGAGCTTAAGGTGTATAGTAGTGGTTCCATATTTGCATCTTGGCATAGGGCAAACTTTCCTTACTGTGTGCGAGTTATATACTTCCAATACAATTTTGGAAATTTACTGAAGAAATTTTCATAATGTAGCTCTGAGTATTTCGCGAATCAGTTCGGTGGCAAGGCAGACACCAAGAGTTCATTATTTTATTGTAGGCCTACTATTATAACGCGACTACAGTTCTCCAGAAAAGTTCTGTGTAACTATGAACAAACAATTAACAATAAGCAACAGTGTAACTGAGTCATAAGAAACTTAGTACGAAGGCTTCGCGCTATAGCAGCAGTCGATAAACAAACGAGAGTGCCGAACCAATTTGTGAAATACTCGGTGCTTAGTCGTCGTATGGGTTTCGTTGCAAGCAGTAACGTCTCTTTAAAAAAAAAAAGCTATTGAAAATTTCAGTGTAAATATTTTTTAGAGCAGAAATTAAGGTCGATATTTTGTTGTCCATTCATGAATTCAGTTATTGAAACACGAATGTGGTCGTTGAAGAGTGTCAAAGTCATCGAAAGTCGCTGTAAGTAGCCCTCTGTTTACGACAGTTATTCCTCTGTAAAACGGCGTTTCAAACTGAAGCGACAATGCAGTGTCTTTTCTGAACTGATTGCTTTATTAAGACTCTAAAGACACAGTTTAAAATCCCGAGGAAGCAGAACACATGCGAATATTTTTTAATGATATTTTCCCCATCGCTGTCGCAATACTTCCTCGTGGCTGATTGGACTTTGAGGCATTTAATATTGTTTACTAGGTATTCCTCTTAACTAATGGTTTTAAGAACACCTGTTTCTCGCGAAAAGTTGTAAGCGTAGGCTAGGCTTCGGTATCGTATGTGCACCCGAGCAGCTGCCCTTCATTCCTGGACCGCGTGTTTTGGTGAATACTTACTCTAAGGGTGGCTGGAAGACACCTAGGAGCAAAACAATCATGAATGTGGGTCTGAGACTATACCTGCAAATATAGCTTCGAAAGGAGGGGCTTGGAACTCAATGGGAGAATATATATATATATATCCTACGAAGGTAACATTTTAGATTCTGTGGCAATTCAAAATGATGCAGTTCACATTTCAGAGATAAAACTGTCTGCTCATAAAATCGCAATTTAAGTTTGGTTTTCTGTTTAAATTCAAGCCAGACAACTGCTGAGGTCATTTTTAAGAGCAATTATTGTGGTCCTTTCGTAAATACTATCTTACAAATTGGTGGTCCAAGAATGTGTAATTTTCCCACCCTGGACGCATTTTTACTGCAAAATTGCTCAAAAGTTGGAAACGTTCATATTTGAAGTACATGTGATGTTTCTAAAATATTGATGTGATTCAGTTGCAACAAAATTTAATACGTGATTCAGACTAATTGTATTTATTTCCCGCAATGAATATGTGAAAAAAAATGTATTGGATAAACATTACTCCTGTGTACGGCCCTCTATGAGAAACACACTAAGTCATAAACTGATTATGTGCAATGAAAAAAAAAAAATTGTAAGTTTTACAAATAACTCTTTGAAAACAATTACCAAAATTTATCTTGCAACGCTAAACATGGAATGTTGTATTTTTACAACATGGTTTTATTGACCATTAAAATTTGTTTATGTATATCCAGTACAGTATTTACTTTTTAAAATTTAACACTTGTTTTGTACATTCCAGAGTAAAGTTTTGTAAAATTTCTTGTAATTTGTTTGCAGCGTTACAATAGTAACTTATGGCAAATTATTTTACAAAGAACGGTTTGTGAAGAAATATAAAAAATAGATATAAGAATTGTTACAGTGTACCTGGCAGAGGCGTGGACCAGCATGTTAGTCACGTGGGCGCGGCAGTTTCTTTTGGAGGAATAAGGCGGGGAGGGGGTGGTGCTGCTGGCCGGTGTTGTCAATGAGGGTTGANGGGGTGAGTTTGATCGGGCGGGTTGAGTGAGAAGCCCTCGCCTCGCTCCGGCAGTGATGCACGCGTCGCGAGCCACTACGGCCGACGTGCGCTGCGGGTTGCGTGAGCCGAGGGGCCACGTGCGACACAGGCCCGCCACAGAGTCTCTCTACCTTTGGATTTGCTACCCCGTTTGACGGACCGGCAGGAGGGATGGTCCCTCGCTTGACGTTCGCGGGTGGATCACCCGGGGACAAGCCGCGACGGTCCTGAGTGCTCGCGTTGTGCGTGTTGTGTGTGTGTGTGTGCGCGCGCGTGTGTAGTCGAAAGGGGCTGACTGAGCCTTCCCCCGCGGGGGTGACCCGGCAACCTGGCTCTCTGCTACGCGTCTAATGGGGCGCTGTCGGCCGTCATGGAGGTAGGACACGCCCCTAGCCACGACCATTCCTCTTTATAAACCATTCTGCGTCAAGGGAACGGGGATGGCGTTACTGGGGACAGACAGATTTTCGCGAAAATATTTCAGGACTACTTGTACCCCAAAACAGTAGAACTCGGATTCACTTTCGTAATTGGATTGCTTTTAACTCTCACGTATTGCGGGATGTCTGCCCGCGAATCACGGACACACAGTGTCGGAGTTACCTAATTCTGATTGGCCCAGTCAGGTAAGGAGCTGTCTCCCGACAGAGACACGTGACTGATAACCAAAGGAAAACTGCACGTGCCACATAATATTGGAGACTAGCCTTCGCGTAAATCTTTTCGTGGAAAACAGGTGGCCCTGACTGTACTACACGGTCCTATGTATTTTATATCCTCAGATTTCTGTTCGTTGGCTGCTGCCCCAGCGGCGTAGCCAGTGTTACCTCGCACCAGCTTGCACTAAATTAGGTGCTTGTTTCCTCGCAGATTTGCCATTGGCTCAGAGTTTATCTGGGCGTGGTTAGTAGACTATGATTCAATTACCAACGTAACGTGATACTATTTGCCTCGCAAATCCATAGCTTTCTTTATTTTTTTCGAATGTAAAATTTAGAGATGTTTGACTTCGAAAAGGACCTAATGGTAGAGTGGCTGAGTTAATATTACAATTTTTTTGTTAAAATTTTTTGCGGGCAGACGCTTGTGAGTGATTGCAAATTATGTGATGTTTTAAAGATTTGCTTACATTTACGTTACAACTACTAATCGGTTTATTGATGACGCTCGATTGCTGACTGAGATTCAGATAGCTACATAAATACGCATTGACCCTACTTAAAAGTACCGGCATTGCCTGAAGCCAGTTTACGTACTTTAAATTCTTTGCCTTTCTTTCGTGCACCAGTGGTACAAAGCGGATCCTTGGTCCAGAAGGAAAGCTTTGAAAGGAAATTCGCTATGTATTTTTGGCACTAACCTAGAATTCAGAACCACCTACTACCCAAAGAAGCAGTTTTTTCGAAATGTCGATGTGTGCGTATGACGTACGTTCTTTGTGCTGTGTTACCAGAGGACAATCACTTAAGGGGCATGGGACATAAATTAACACTAAAGATTTTAACCATATGTTACAATTTTGTGGAAGGGAATAGAGAAATTTGAAGTAAGTGCAAACCTATATAACTGTTAATACTAGGAGTGCAAATATTATACCGCAGTGGTGTATTTCTCATGAGCTATTTTTGACGCCGTTAATTTTTATATGTTATTGCGGCGTAATATATTATGCGAAAGAAATGCACTAATGTTGCAAAATAGTTTCTCACAAAGTTGTAAAGAATTGTTATATATGACTTTAATTTTTTGTTTTTCTATGTTGGTTTTCAAAAATCTGTAGAATTCAATTTACGTATTAGAAGTAAATTTATGACCCACACTCTCTATAATACTTTAATAATTATATAACGTTTTAACTGAGACACCAAAGCTAGACGCCGTCGTAAAACTGCGTTCTCAATAGTGAAAATTAGAAAAATTAATATGTCGCGAATTTATTCTCTCGTAAAAATTATAATGTAAAAATTGGTTATCTCTGATCATTAGATCAGAGTAAAAGTTTAAAAAAAAAAACCCACTCTGAAAGCGTATTGTCCGCACAAGATGCGAAAAAAGGCAACGTAGATAAAAAATTTTTGTAGAGAAATTTTGTTAGATATAAGATAATTTTTTCAAGCAATCATAAAATATTTTTACCCCATTCAGGGTTTAGTTTGAAGTAACCGCGAAATAGCCCTAAAGTGGTGAAATAAATTAAGGCGAAAACTTTATTTTAATAGGTGTCTCGCATTTAAGGAGACAATTCGTTGCTGTTTGGAATTTTTATTGCACTTAACCTGAGAGTACACATCTAGTATTGAGGTTTAGTGGCCTAGAGGGGAATGGGATTTGTTTTGTACATTTTTGAAGTCGCTATTGCTTGACTGACAAATCACAGACCACACACAGTTTGAAATGAGGCTGGAGATTGGCAGCGAAAAGGAAAGCATACCCTGGAGATTCCCCTTTGTAAAATACTTCATATAATAATCAAAATTTAATTATTATTGTGTTCTTTTCTCCTTCATTCATCTGTTAAAAGGATACGACAATTTTCTGCTTCAGAACGTCTTTAAATTTTGTTATAATTACAATTTATATAGCTGCACATATTACTTAGAAACATTAGTGCGTGAAATAACATATAAAAACAATTGTAGGAGTACAATGACCTCTATTCCTGTGCCCCTGTAACGAAATAACCATTTATCTCCTCTCAGAATTAGCAACTCACATAAAAGCAAAGGCATTAGATTTGTATAAGAATTTATGAAAATTTCTTGTAAACTATAATTATTCCCTGCCATGCAGAAAATCTTGGCACGACTTCAAAACTAAATGTCGCAACACAAAAGAAAAATTTAAACGTGAGGGTCAGTATTTCTTAAATTAACACTTCCTAAAATCTTGTTGAATTATTTCTTTCCAGACTTTGGGTTAATTTCTGCAACCTGTATAAACTAACGTTGCCGTAAACTTGATGAGTTGCAGTTAGAAGTAAAGAGATTTTGTGAAATTCTAAGAAAATTTTACGTCAGTTCGTTTTGTTATGGCTGAAGAACATATATGAAGGCAATAGGTGACCGTCAGTTTACAAATCGCACTCGTAACAACATTCACGCATGCACTACAGCATTTGCTTACGTAAGAAAAAGCGTGCAGTTAAAGTAGCGGAACTTTTCAAAAGTAGTTTATTTCGAAAGTGCTGGCTGGATTAAACACGACCGAGTTACTTACAGGATCATTCTGAACATGGGGCTAGCAAAAATAATCATCGCTTTTGGATGATTCCTTATATGTGCAGTCCTTGTGTGCATGATCAAGGACATGATGCAGATGGATGATACTTATGGCTAGTAATATACACAGCAAGGAGCCAGTGCCTGTTTTGAGAATAACTAAATATTATTATTATTATTAAGTTTATGGGTGGCGAAGTTAAGGCACTTAAACACGAAGATAAATGTAAAACAAACATGAAAACTGTTAACTTACAAAACTTTGAAATCCTGGTCTCATTATAAATGTATTAAGACGGATAGGAGGGTTTTTCGTCTTTCCTTGGTGTAACATTCTCACGTAAATAGTTATCGTGGTGGAGGGTGGGGGTAGGGGCTCATTTTCGTTACGAAAGGGGTTGAAACTAAACGTTTCACAAAAGTCAGATATTCATTAGTCTATTCACGAATTTCTATTTTCATCACGAGTACTTTCTGATCATTCTGAATTGTAGTCGTTAAAAAGTATAGAGTTACAAGGACGCGTACGTATTGTAATAATTATATATGTTGGTCATAAATTATATTGTTAACCTGTCTCGTTTTGCGTAAGGGATATCCGTAGTAAAAATTGTCAAGCTCAAAATTACGTCCCTCCTTACATTATATCATCTAGTCATAAGTTAAGATGCAACGGGACATCGCAAGACTACTAAATTAATTCACAGGAAGCTAAATGTCTCGCAACTTATATCTATAACATTAGGATATTATTACACGTGATGTTAAGTCAATGAATTAAACTACAGATTCCACTTTGCACTTTTCTCCTTTCCCTTAAAAAAACTGCGCAAGAAAGCCTTAATGTTTTAAACCATTCTCACTATTTTTTGTCTCTTTAGATATACTTATTATGATAAACACAATTATCTACAGCCATAACCTTTTACTTTTAACGTTTCCTGGGAAAAGAATTGTCGTATTCCCAGAACATTTATTTACTGAGATTCACTTATTTCACAGTCTGTATTTTATTAGGGTGCTTGGTTTCACACGCCATGTTAAATTTATGATTTTTAGCACATTTCAGTTGTTTAAACACTATTATTTTGAAACTACAACTATATCTCTCTGGTAATATACTTTATACTGTATAAGAAAGTTCTGAACCTTTATCATGTAGTTAATTACGTAATTATTGCCGAATAATTTAAAACTATGGCTAGAGTATTGCCGTTTCACAACTACTAGACAACGCTAGGATAAAATTTGGCGACTACATTTAACATGTAGCTAAACTTGCTAGGCTTTATGAGATAAATTCTGTTTTTTTTTTCATTGAAAAGAAATTTATGGCAAATAAATGGAAAATTCGACATGGCGGATGAGAACGAATATTAGTAGAGACCTGCAAAATTCGCGTTTTCTTCCAGTGACAGGAAGTCACTGCCCGTATAATCAGGCGAGCACATTCCGTGGTTTTTATTGACTGCAATATTTAAAAGTGATTGGTCAACTCCACCGCTAAACTTAAATCATTGGCTCAAGGCGTGCCAGGCATACTTCACAGGCTAATAGCTGAAGTTGGTCAAACGCACAGTAACTGTCAGTTCAGCATGTCATTAAATAATAACGCAAATTTTGCAGGTCTCTAAGCATGAGGAAGCATTCTCACAGTGTTTAAAGATGGAGTTCATAATGATGATGTATGCAAGGTCAATATGTGAGGAGACGTCACGGGTTCCTGGGGCTTGCGAAACCCGCCTAACGGTCATCGTCCACCGGTTGGCCAATCACCGTTTAGAGTGATTTAACGATGGCTCGTCGAGCGGGGCGGGGCCGTCTAGAACGATAGAAAACCTAAAAAATATTTGGGG
>NQII01001682.1:250317-268390 GCA_002778355.1 Clitarchus hookeri
CCGATAATACTTCCTGGATCGGCAGCCCGATATTCCACTACGGGCAGCGCGCCCTTGAAGCAGGATGCTAATAAAATATTTTTACGGCGTGGTTGACTTGTCCTGCTATAAACTCCCATTTTCCGCCGTCTACCATCCGGTCGCGCTGTACGCGAGTGTTTTGAACTTCTGATATATACGGTTCACGGTAAAGTGAGCGCTTTTCAAAACAAACTTTTGGGGGGGGGGGATCACTGGTCGTAACTATAAGGCAACCAAATAAGTTCTCGCCGTATTCAATGTAGCATGGGAAGAAGTGATGGCAAGGCACCTGTAAAAATCACGTTATTATTTTAGGACAAGCTATAATTCACTGAACGCAATAAGTGATTTCATTGGCTGATGGCCTTTATACGAAGTCATTTACCAGCGTGACCCGTGTTAAAGGGGATTGGTCACTCCAACGCTGAACTGTTGTTATTGGCGAAAATAGTCCTTCAGGTCGTGCCACACTGTTAGCCAATGACATAGTCAGACGTGCGCACGGCAGCTTGGAGTTTAGTCTGCCACCGATAGTAACGCGAATTTTGCTGTTCTCTAGTGATGACTGGTACGAAAATATGTGACAAACACAGGCGCGTTGCGCACTCGCAGGAGTCATAGCTCGAGCAATGGCGACGAGATATGGAGGTGTCGAAGGAGCTCGTCCAAGGTTGCCTGCTTTATGGATTTAAGGTGGTACTGTCCGCAGCTGCGTCTAATCGCCGAACACCTCAAGTCCTCGGGGACAATGCTATGGATGAACGCGCCACCGGGCATTAATTCCAGAAGCTCAGGACGGGAGATCTGTCCCTTTGTGATGAACCCCGAAGTGGGTGGCCACAGGTCCTAGATGAAGAGTCCCTGAAGGCGGTCATAGACGAGGACAGCAGCCAAGCATGCGATGAGATTGCCGAACCCTTCCGCGTGTCTTGATTAAACAGTCAGACTTCACGTGCACCGCGCAGGGAAGAAGGCGTTCGAGTCGAGCAAGTCTGCACCCCACACACTGTCGAGAGCCAACTAGCAACGTCGAACGACAACCTGTTTCTCGTAGCTTACTCGGCACCGCAGCGCCCATAGTCGATCGAGTGCTCGTCGATGGCAAAAAAATGGGGTTTTCACGGCACTCCTAAGCACGCCAGACATTGGTTGTCACCCTGGGACCTCGTGCTGCCAACGGGCCAATCAGTCACTGCGGACCTGTACTCGCAGCAGTTGTAACATGTGCGACAAGCACTGTAGCAGGAGTCAGCATTGCTTAGTCACAGGTGTATACTGCTCCCTCACGACATTGCCAGGTTACATGTGTGTGGTGCGGGTGGCTGGGGATATGATACAGCGACTTCACTGGGAGACGCTCTCTCGCCCACCGTACTCCCCGGACCTTGCGTCAAAAAATATATTATTACCTCTTCCATTCCCTAAACAACCACCTTCGTGGGGAATCCTTCAAAGCAGCCACTCACGGACTACTTTGCATCCAAGACCACCCCACAGCTGGAGGCAAGTTGACAAGAGATGCTTGATGCCGACGGGGATTACTTTGAGAGCTAACAACTCTACCACGGAGTACTTAAGAAAAGAAAAGTGAAACAACTACTTATTCTTCGAACTCCAGACGCACCCTCCAGCAAAATGGCGTCACGGGCCAAGAACATGTCAGAACGCCGTTCGCCAATCAGTGCTTGGTAACCTACTCGCCGTTCGGCAGTCCAGCCTACAGTAATTTGCGGCGCTCAATAGCCAATCAGACGCAAGGCTTGTTCGCAGGGACTTGCGTAACGAATCACAGAATGGGCACGCATATATCAAAGAACGCACCAAGCAATTTCGCCTCTGCGTACTTATCCACTCGGCGACTTGGCCTTTTTATTGTGGGTGAGATGTTTCAATTTACGGCCCCTCAGGTTATTTCTAGTTTCATGTACATAAGCGTACACATTTTTATATTATTAACAATCTTCTGTATAAGTTATATTAGTTTACTTTCCTAACAATTCCACTACTTCATTGGGACGGGGCATAAATTAAAACTTTCATTCCTACATTAACTCTTTCATGCCCATTGTAGACAATCGTCAACATGCTGCACAGGAAGCGTACACTCGACCGGTACTGTACTCTGCAAGGCTCAGAGTCCAATGATCTTCCCTGTGAGTAACTGATTCCTAAACCATGATACTGTGTTATGTTAGGACTGGTTCACATCACGCATCACCAAGCACAAAGACTACAGATTATTGGTTGTAAAAATGGAACACGTTCTTTGCTAGCTTAAGTACAACACGCATCAAAACATGCCTGATTTGCCACACCAGAAATGATTAATTAACGTAGGAAAGAAATGGTTAATGCATAAATTCTGATGTTTCAAATTATAATTTTTTTTATGCGTGTTGTACTTAAGCTGGCAAAGAACTTGTTCCGTTACAACAACCAATCAATCAGCTGTAGTCTTTGTGCTTGGTGATCAGTGATATGAACCAGTCATAAAGTAGCGCAGTAAGCATGGTTTAGGAATCAGTTACACACAGGGAACATCATTGGGCTCTGAGCCTCGCAGAGTACAGTACCTGTCAAATACAAGCTTCCTGTGCAGCATGTCGACGATTGTCTACAATGGAGATAAAAGGGCTAAGAGATAAGGCCCATGGCGATGTTAATTTTACGTACGGCGGAAGCATACGGTATGGGCAGGAAAGTAGATCCTGAGCAGGGCTTTCAAAAACACTCGATTGACCGTGAACATCCTATACTCGATAGCTCCCCCCTTGCCCGCTCTTATACTTTTTTTTAAAGTTTTTTTTTATCCTTCCTGTCGTGGCTACCTGGTCGCCGGAGCTCTCGCATTATCTCGGGGACTTAATTCGGGAAAATTGCCGAGGACGCGGCAGGAATGTAGCTGTGTCGCGGCGGCCGGCCGTAATGGACCGGCAGCGTGCAGGCGGCCCAAGGCATCATGCAAATTGAGGCCCAACTCCGGAGGGCCGGGTTGTCGCCCGGAGAAGACACAGTTCTCCCCCTCCCCTCCTGTGGCACTCGTGTGGTCTCGCGGGCTGGCACAATTCATACCCCCTACCTCCCCTCCCTCGACCTTCTACCAGCCTTCTTGCACCCTTTACGTGATTCAAGTTTTTAAAGGTTGTTCACGGTAAAATGAGCACTTTTGAAATCATCCTTTGAAAAAAATTACTGCCCCTGTCTGCATATATTTTAACGGGTGCACTGAGTGACATGCAACGAGTAAAGTTGGTAACGATGAATGGAAAGTAGTTCCAAACCTTAACGTCGAATAAAAAGTGTTAGGTTATCATTTGTGATAACTAGTGGCAGTGATATTTCGCGAAAATATTTCGAGACAAGATACAGTCCAAAGCACTGTAATCCAGTTTCTTTGATTGGCTAAAAAATGTTCTGGCCCGTGTTAACTGTTTGCTCACAAATCACGAAGGTTCAGTGTCGGAGTTACTTAGTCCTGAGTGGCTTGGTCAAAGACGGACGCGGCACCAGCAGCCAATGGAGGTATAACAACAGCTGAGGTGTGTATATAGTATTGAAGTCTACTGTGCGCTCCGATTTTCACGCGAAAAGTCCCTGGCCCTAGTGATAACTTAAATTATTTCCTTCGCTCTCAGCTTTTTTTTTTATGCACCGAATTAAAAAAAAAAAAGAGCAGATTTGCAAAATATTTACTTTTCTAATAATTTTAAATTTTCACTTCACCAACGCATGGATGAAATGATGAGGCCTATGACAATGGTAATTTTACATAAGGCTGAAGGACACACAACTTGCATACAAGTAGATTTGAAGCAGGGCCTTCAAAAGAGCTCATTTTACCGTGAACAACCCATACCTAATTATTTGTATGTGCTGTTGACCAGTATTTCTATATAAAAAAAATTGTGTGTCCATTTCTGAAAAAAAGTATTTAAGTGCTTATATAGAGACAAGCAGTATATAATTACACAGATACGAAATGGCGTGGTGGTTCCTTTGATGTGGTCGTACCCATTCTCTGATTGGCTACCGGGGTTATGGGAACGGGCCTTGTGTCCGATTGCTTACTGCGCGCTGTGAAATGTTCCCTATTGGCTGGGCTGCTGACCGGCGAGTAGGTCACCGAGCGATGGCTGGCGAACGTCGCTCAGCCATATTGCTGGCCAGTGACGCCATTTTGTTGGCGCGTGCGGCTGAAGTTCACGGAATAAGCGACTCTTTCACATCTGTATTCTTTAATACTATGTTATATGGCTTAGTGAGAATACTTTTCTTTTTAAAACATTTTTTATGTTCAGATCGCAATCGAAATGGTTCGGGTTGTATGATGATAACGTTTTGATGGAAACGATGCGTTTGTGAGAGCCGTATGCCAGGAGTAACACAAATCCAAAAAATTTTGTGATTACATAATTGAGATATAATTTGTTCCATTGGTTTTTCTGTTGTGTAATAATTTGGCCAAGTGTGCAAGATATATGTTGGTTTGAGTCATATTTTAAGGTACGGGTAATACGCGTGTGTTANTAATAATTTGGCCAAGTGTGCAAGATATATGTTGGTTTGAGTCATATTTTAAGGTACGGGTAATACGCGTGTGTTAAAAAAAAATTTGTATACATTTTTATTTGTATGAGCCATTGTGGAATACATTATTTTCAACTGCAACTAGCCTTTTCTCTTTCTTTTCTCCCACATTTCTTTCATCCTTTCTCGATCTTTCTCTTCTCTTCTCTTCTGTCCTCAGTCTGTACCCTTTTTCTTGGGATTTTCCTGGAAACCTGTACATTTTTGCAACTTGTCCCTGAGAAGGGGGCGTCTTTTAATGTCTNCTTTTTCTTGGGATTTTCCTGGAAACCTGTACATTTTTGCAACTTGTCCCTGAGAAGGGGGCGTCTTTTAATGTCTTCTTGAGTAATGTGGATTTCCTCCAAGCAGGAGTCTTTTAAATTAAATTATTCTCTTCCTAATTAAGTCTGTGATTTTCTCAATGTGTGTATATAGTTTCTTGTTATAACGTCGCCTGTATTGTTCCACGTCTTTAACCGGTCCAAGTATCTTTCTTAGTATTCTTCTTTCTGTGAATTTTAATTCCTCCATCATGATTTTCTTATTCAAAGTCAAACATTCCGTTGCATAGAGTGCTTCCGGACGAATTAATGGATATTGACTTATTGTAGACGTTACTAGTTAGATTATCGGCTAATCTATTTTCAACTTGTTAACCCTTGATTTGATGGCTTCTTTTTCTGAAACATTTTGCTCAATAATTTCGCCTAGATGTTTGAATTTTTACTTCCTGTTAATTTGGCCGTATTTAGTTTCCTTTTTTTGGGAGCTCTCTTCTTTATGTTGGTCATGTATTCTGTTTTCTCAAAGGAGATTTGTAGACTTGTCTTTTCGGCTTGTTCATTCTGTAGTTAATATAAACTGTAGATCTCATGCATTTTTTCTCTGCTGGTAACAATAGAATTTGAGGTGACCACAAAATTTATTGTTTTTTTACTACAGTTTCGTGGTTTGCTAAAGCCATAGGGGAAAAAAAATCAATCGCCAATATTTCAACCAACGTTGAATAGCTTTAACCATGTTTCTTGTAAATATACCCGTATGCTATCTAAGCTTGTAGATGTGTACCCATGTTGAGTTGAGAGATTTGGGTGTCTCTTAACAACGAGGTCTTGAGAGCCGGTGAAGGTTAAATGAGGTGAGAATGGAACAGCGCCGGAATCCAAGGGCGGGGGAAACGGGAGATCCCCGAGAAAACCCGCTGACCTGCGACATATTCCGGCACGATTCCCTCATGCAATTTAACCCGGTTCACCTTGGTGGGAGGCAAGCAGTCTAACCGCTCAGCCACCGAGGGCGCTGTGTACTCATGTGTGTTTTAATGTATGCATATCTTTCAGTGTTTTTGTGTGTGTGACCGTGTGTTTGCTGACTAATGAAGTTCGTAAACCTCTAGATTTTTAAACCAAATTTGGCATTGATGTATTGGAAACGGAAAATATAAGTTTCCAAAATGTTCAAATACAAGTAATAATACTTTTAAAATGGTGCCTCTTTAATTTTGAATTTTTACTGCCATTTATCTGAAACTGTTTAACCAGTTAGAGCAAAATTTGGCGTAGAAACATAGAAACCAAAATAGAACATCATATAGTTAAGTGTTTCCAACGGTATTTCTTATGCTAACCTGGAGAAACCAGTGACATAATTCATAAAGACCTATATCATAGCCTATTTCTCAGATACGCTAAACACAAACATAGGAATACAGAGGATATATACATTTGTCGTTGACCGCGGTTATTGTAATGATTTATCTTTCTGTAATTAAATAAATACTTATTCAGAGGATAAGATAATTATAACTATAAGAGAATTTAAACCAGAAGTGGCACGTTCTTTTATTGTACTGATTATCAAATCAATCCATTAGGACGACTACAAATATTGTCCAACCGACAAATAACTAAATGTATTGCAATGCTATTCTCAGAAGGCATACACACCATNGACGACTACAAATATTGTCCAACCGACAAATAACTAAATGTATTGCAATGCTATTCTCAGAAGGCATACACACCATAAACTGAATTGTTTTATACATCTCTTATGCATTTGTTTTAACCACGGATTTTCTAGTTCTTGCGATGATTTGCTACCAAAATCCCAGTCTGAACCAAACCTGGCACGTGGTCTGTTGCCAAGCCGGGGTATGTCTAACATATGCTAGAAAACAGTAGGCGCCTTAATTTATAACGTGAATAAATAGTGTATATAAATATGTATTAGCAGATTCCAGGAAACAAGTCTTGCATAGTAAATATAAAAAAAAAAATTTTTTTTTAATCGCAAGACAGGTTTCTTGTTCATCTGAGGTTGTTCTTTAGGGAAAGTGTTAGTGCTACCTGCATGCCCAAAAAACAAGTTCGTAAATACTTTTTTCTCAGAAAAGTGTGTATTTACGCTACGAAACGAAAGGCTTCTGGATTTTTTTTTTTTTTACACATTTTAATAACAAGACAATTGATTGATTTCTTAAGCTTTTGCATGTTAAGTTTCCTTTTGACAGCATTATTGGGGAAATGNGGACGACTACAAATATTGTCCAACCGACAAATAACTAAATGTATTGCAATGCTATTCTCAGAAGGCATACACACCACAAACTGAATTGTTTTATACATCTCTTATGCATTTGTTTTAACCACGGATTTTCTAGTTCTTGCGATGATTTGCTACCAAAATCCCAGTCTGAACCAAACCTGGCACGTGGTCTGTTGCCAAGCGGGGTATGTCTAACATGCTAGAAAACAGTAGGCGCCTTAATTTATAACGTGAATAAATAGTGTATATAAATATGTATTAGCAGTTTCCATGAAACAAGTCTTGCATAGTAAATATAAAAAAAAAAATTTCTTTTAATCGCAAGACAGGTTTCTTGTTCATCTGAGGTTGTTCTTTAGGGAAAGTGTTAGTGCTACCTGCATGCCCAAAAAACAAGTTCGTAAATACTTTTTTCTCAGAAAAGTGTGTATTTACGCTACGAAACGAAAGGCAACTTGTTTCTGGATTTTTTTTTTTTTACACATTTTAATAACAAGACAATTGATTGATTTCTTAAGCTTTTGCATGTTAAGTTTCCTTTTGACAGCATTATTGGGGAAATGTGTCGTGTTAACGGATTTTTGTTCTTCATTTATTTTCATGCCGTAATTAGTTTTAAGCAAGTTCAATAATATATAAATACAGAAAAATTTTGTCAAAAAGAAACTTACCGAAAGGCCTAGGAACGTAAATATAAAAATTACGTCACTCATAATAAGGTCAAGGAAATGAAAAAAAAAAAAATCACAATACTTATTACAAGGTGATATTTATTTTAACTGCCAGGTTTAGTAGCCCAGTAGCTGACCAATACTTATTTCGTTAAGTATCAGTAAAACTACTGGACTCTCTCTCTCTCTCTCTCTCTATCTCTCTCTCTCTCTCTCCACACACACACACACACACATATATATATATAGACACACACACAATGCTCATAGTTTCAGTGAAAAATGTGGATTTTCAGAGATCTCCGAACACTAACATTGCTATATAAGTTTCTGTTTCCCAAATTGAAAATAACTTTTAATAAGACGTCACAGAAAATTGCCGGTATTATAAGCAGGTTCAGATAAGTCAGCAATTGCTGGCAAAATGTATTTTTGCGTTTTACTTTTTCGTTATAAAACTATTAGAAAGCGTACCATTTTAAAATTTATTACGCATGTGTATCTGCAACATGGGAAGCATAAGCAGTCTTTTTGCTGCAGACTTTGTAGGCGTTGTACACGGCATTCGGCAAAAAGACGTTTTTAAAACCCAACTTTCAAAGTCTCACGTGTCCTTTAATATTTCATTTAAGTATACGGTGTCGTGTATATTTTAGACTTTATTTTTCATAAGGAATAATCACCTCTCGTAGTTTGGGCGTTTAATTTCCGAGCAACCTGTACAATGAGCCAAGAAGGTTTACTTTGACAATTTTTTTTTTTGGATTTTTGATGGTTGCTGTGCAGGAGCCGTGAAAAAATTTTGTTGGCTGAATCGATCTGCTTTGTTGTATAGATTTTCACATGAGGCTGAAAATAACCGGAAAATGTTGTTATATATCAAAATAAAGGGTTTGTGTGTGTGGCGGAGTTAAAAAAACATTTCTGTGAAACACTAATTGGTATACTGTGAAACGTGAGGAACTCTCCTGTAGTACATTTTTGTATATAAAAAACATTAAATTAGACATTTCTTTCTTTCTTGTATAGTTTCCTAAACCATATTTTGTGTGTTCTAGTGGATTATTGCGTAGATGTATGTAGTAAACAGTCGGCATTCAACGTGGTTGTGCAAAGTTGGTTCGTAGGGTCTCGACGACTTGAAACTGCTGAATTCCTCTTCCCATTTGTCTTTATAATTACCTCCCGTGCACATAAATTAGTGGCAGAACAAGTTTTCAAACATCGTCGTTCATTACGTGTTTGGTAATCTTGTTTCAGATCTTGCAAGTGTAGCTTGCTGTATCAAACATTAGCATTCCTTTAAAGGAGCGGTGCCTGGGAATTTGTTCTTCAGTGGGTTATAAGTACCTTGTGTAGATTTCACTAAGTACATTGTTAATAACCATGCCGACTAGTTAAAATTAATGTTGAGATCTTTGTTATTTTGTTATGCTTTTGAAAACATAATTTTATCTACAACTTCAGATAAAGTACTTAGTTGATGACTCGAGATATTTTTCAATCGTACCATTTCTACCATAATAAGTCTTTATTGATAATTTTAAATGTTCCGTGGTTGTTTATATGTTAGTAAAAACAATATAAAATAATAATAATCTAAAAACTCGATTTAAAGAATTCTAGCATTAAATTACTAATACTTGTACACAAATAGATTAAGTATTTAGTTCCATTTAATTTTTTTTTTTGCTGTGTTGTGATAAATAAGTTCAAAATAAATAATGAAAATTAATTTAATATATGAAATCTTCCCATTTTTATTTAAGCTGTAAAGCAGCGTACCGATATTGTTATAAGTGTCCTCAGTAAAGGACAAGAACTTTTTTGGAACTCTCTAAACCAATAAATAATAATTAAACATATAAGAAAAATATTTTGTAATTATCAGCATAAAAAACTACTTAGCAAAAATGTTCTCAGCGCATTACACCTGCTGTAATAACAACTATATCTCTTGGGGAAAATGAGAATACGTGAAGTATCTGTAAAAAGTGATAATTATTCTATTTGTAAGCAAATTATTTGCGCTGCTACAAAACATTGAACGATCTAGTTTTCTTCTGCAGAAATAAGTGTTTTGATAACTTTTACTTAAGAATATATTGCTCTGGGCTGGGAGAATTAAAAGAGTTTGAGTGTATTTTAGAATGTTGCAGTTTTGCAAAATTGTATTTAAGTGATAAAAAAAAATTTAAATTTTACAATAATAAATTAAAAAAAAAAACTCTTGTTTCCTTTTCTTTTCAAGCATTCTAAATACGGTATCGTACAACCTCCTATTAGGGGTCAAATCTCCAAATTTGTTAACTGGAATGGAGTTCAGAGAACATCTTTCTATATTTCAGTGAGTTTGGTTCCTCCTTTTCACACTAGTTTCATGTTGTTTCCCTTGTTAAAGTTCGGAAGTAACGAGATATACCATATGCTTGAGGGAGAAACGGACATACGTTAAGAGGTGATATAATGAACTATTCTGAAGGGAAAACTTCAATAAACATATGCTGTATTCGCAAAACGTTATGCATTTTACAGCTTGTGTAGTCAGATGCTGTGTTGCTAATGGGAGCTGGTGTCCACATTCTTCTTTAACGTGCGCATAAGCATTTAACACGATAGTAAGCCATTCCTCCCTTGTTTGCGCTTTTCGCCTGTAGACTTCGGTCTTTAACCAACCCCACAAACAACAATCTAGCGGAGTGAGGTCGGGTGACCGCGGTGGCCAAGCAACTGCACCGCCACGATCGATTCAACGGCCAGGAGAGGTTGCATTGAGGTGCTGCAACACTGGTCGTGTGGCATGTGCAGGGGCTCCATCCTGTTATCGATGATACCGCACCACACGTTCACTGAGAAACGACGCCGTGAGTGTCGCATATCGGACACCATCGCGGATGGGGCATATGTTTATTGATGCTTCCCCTTCAGAATGGTCAATACTTATACACACTCACATTTCGCGAAAGGATTTCCGCGCATGTTAGATTTCAATACCCTACGGGTATATCAGCAATTATCTTTTACTTATTGGCCGCGTGTCTTTATTACAAAACATTTTCTTACCGGGCTGGCCAATCATAAATTAGGTTACTTCTGTAGCGTTTGTGAATCGCAATCAGACATCTAAGACTCACAACGCGTAAATAGACCAATCAATAAAATGGATCTGAACTAGTGTTATGAAATACAACTAGTCATGAAATCTTTTCGCAAAATTCCCGTATGCCTATCCGCACTATCATCTCTTAATGTATGCCTGTTTCTGCCTGAAACATTCTGTATGCTGTGGCTTACTTCTACCGTTATCACATTAGAGCTTTGACTTTAAAATACAGGATAGCAAGTGGCAATATAAGACTAAAGGGAATACATTTCGAAATGTCATTATGTTCGAAAGAAATCACAGCAAATTATCTTCAAATGATTACAGAAATGTGCATGAAATCATAACGAAGAGACCTTAATAATGAACTACCGATAACTTAACATACGGATGTTACAGCATCGTGATTGGGCAGTACCGTGACTACAACTAAGCAATAACGTTGACATTTTTTATTAACTCACCCCTTATTATCTAGTACTATGAATATCACAAGCAGGTTATATTTTTGCATAACTAAGAAATTTAATCCAATCATAAATAAATGTGACAATACGCATGTAATATGGAGTAGCGTACACAAGTAGTTTTAAAGGGGAATTTGTGTTTTACATTCTGATATAGAACTTCATTGTATTGGGATCGATCGATATTTTGGGGCTATACGAAATTTTATCGATGTTGGTACAAGTTTGGCGTATGTATTTACAAAAAAAAATAATTTTCTTAGAATATTGAGGGTTTTTATAGCAATACTTGTAAACGTGTGGAAAAATTTTGATTTACGTATTACAAAAATTATTACATCGATAATATTAATTTATACAACGTTACAGTTAACGAGTTTGACACCTCCTGAAAAGTCACGTTGTCGTGTTAAAAGACTGTTGGTGCAGATGCGGTGTGAACACGACTGCTTTAGAAACTGGTTCCTTGCAACATAACAAACCTTACTTTCTTGTCACACGCGGAGAAAAAAAAAATAACAGTCAAGGTTAGTCGATATTAGTCGGGCTACTGAAAGTGCGCGTCGCTCTGCAGCAAGATTTACGCAAGGAATTGTGTATATTTTCATATAGGTTGTTCATGGTAAAGTGAGAACTTTTAAGCCCCTAGTTACCTTTTCCTTTCAACCATTTTTTAAAATCCTTTAACCACCTTTAAAATAAATATTGCCATATAAGTAATAAACACAGTGTGACTGTGTATATTCCACCGCACTCGAAAGTTAACGTATAAGGCTAAAATAAAATATATTTATAGACTATTATTCCATATGAGAGGGCTTTCAAAAGGGCTCACTTTACCGTGATTAGTCTATATAATAAAATATTACTCTGATACTACAAGAAATCATTCTCTCGCAAAGAAATTACTGTTACATATTTTAAGAGACGCTTGTACCAGAGGTATTATTTTCTGTTTTAATTCTGATTGAAAACTTAGCTAGGCCTATATTTAAATATGTACATTTTTAAGTAAACGACTTTAATTTGAAGGCTTTATGGCTTATTCTTTAACTTACATTACTTTTACTATGGGAATTTATAAATAATATGTCCAGTTAAAAACTTTATTAGTCATAATATTAAATCAGTGCTATCGACATCATCGCTGATCCTTTAAGCTGAAGGAAGTATTTCTCCAACACAGTGAAATGTTGATAAATTTTAAGAACACCTCGTTACAGATGACTGGGGACCTTGAAACGTAAAATTGGGAAAATGAACCCGGACAAGGGTTTGTAACAACTTGGTTGGACACAGGTTCTCTACAAGAACTGGTTTTAAATATCATCAATATACTTGTTTGATTATAAAAAAAAGAGCAAACTCTTTCCATGTACACAGAGCGTCAAACTTGCGCCACTTAAACCCATGCACCACGATAAAACTTCGCTTGGAAGATTCCATGTAAGATTGCATGCTGGCCGTTTTCTTGGACGTTTTTGTAACTGGACGAGTGCTATTTTCGATGGAAGGTTTCCTCGAGGGTTTCCTACAAGGTTGAAATTTTAGCCAATCAGAGAGGCGGCGGTGGAGTGTAGTATTGCCCATAGTTTTAATTTGGTTTCTTTTGTTTCGAGAAGCAGCAATGATACTATTAAACAAGAATAAATAGTAAATAAAAACCCGCGAAAATGTTTACTGATTTTATAACCGCATTAGGCCTGTTTACGAATAGCATTTAAGGAACGTTACGCGTCTGTATAAGTTTTCAGTTCATCCATTTATCTATAAAACACGTTTTTGTGATAGTGAAAATGTCTCACGGGTGTTTTTACGGTAATTTTTAGGTATAAGCATTCCGGTACAAAACATTAAAAAAGGAATAGGGACATACATGCATCAAGCCTTTATTTTTATTATAACGTCATAAAATGGCAGGGTGTCCGCCGATAGTCTCATAGAGGTGCGTTATCGACGGCAAGTCTGCACGCCAGTTCAGTGCTTTGCGCGTAGAGGCGATGAGAGAGTTGTGAGCAGCTCTTTACGACGAGGTCTTGAGAGCCGAGGGAAGTGAACGTCGACTGCAGGTACCTACGCTGTCCTCGGCAGTGACGCGTACAGCTGCTCACCCCACGGGATCTTTCCAAGTCTTCCCGCCTTTGTGTTACGGGAAGTACAATACGCGCGGTACATTTTGAACTGATACGCAGTTGAATAGCTTCTACAGGAAAACTGCGCCTGTCGGTCATTTATTGCGCGTTTTGGGTTTCAACAGGAAACTGACGCTGTAAATAGCCCTTTCAGTCACAGTCTCAGCTACACAGGACGATGCACATGAAGTGGCTTTAACCCTTCCATGCCCATCGTAGACAAGTGTCCACATGTTGCACAGGACGCTTATATTTGACCCGTACTGTACTCAGAGGGTCAGTGCAAAGTGATCTTCCATGTGGGTAACTTATTCCTAAACCATGCTATTGCGCTACGTTATGACGGTCCATATCACACATCACAAGCTTTTAGTTGTGATAACGAAACTAGTTCTTTGCCACCTTAAGCATATACCCATTAAAAAATTTCTAATTTGCAACACCATAAATTCCAAAATTAGTGTAGGAATGAAAGGGTAAATGATATTCACTGTACACAGAAGAAGATCGTGTGCAATTAGGAAAATCCCTGCACGTTTGGGAGACACATTTCGTTGAGACTACTTTCCTTTGTCTCACAATCGCCCGCTGCCACTACCAATAATATCGAACACAAACACATTTTTATTGAAACCGGTACACGTCAGGGTTCTGTACCTATAACTAGTACAGTTGTAAAGAAATGTAGCCCTGATCTGTGTTAAGAATTGGAAGTCCCGGCATATTTTTTGTACATTCGTTGTTTGCGCGTTTACACACATATCAGAAAATACATATCCTGGGGATATAACTCTTCGCAAGAAAAGATAAAAATCAATTACGTAATCCCGTACGTGTTTGTTTTTTTTTATCAATTAAGTGTATCCAAAAAAAATATCAAGAAAATAGTAAAAAAAAAATATATATATAATTTCCAGAGCTTGCTTGCGCAGTTTCCTATATAGGTAGTGGAAGGGTAAAACCGTTCAATCGTAATTACGTCAATTACGTCTATGGGCTTTCATCGCGTGTAATGGAGTCCCACTCTTACAAATGTAATTTGCACAGGAAAGCGTAACGACACACGCCTTGCACGCCGGTTCAGCATCTTGCGCGTAGGAGCGACGGGGCGCTGGGCGCGCGTGCTATCGTCGCCCGTATCGTATGGCTGTGCTTCAAACGCTGGGCCCACGTCCTATGAAGTAACACTGAATCACTTCCAGTAGTTTCTGCGTCATAAGAGGACATTTAATACCTGCAGCGTAACACATCCTGTACTGTATGCAGCAATAGAATGCACACTGGTAATCAAACACAAGCACACCTTCCACTGGTGCAGGCGTGCCTTGCCCGTGTCCGCAGAAGGGCCAACGCTGATCCACCAATACTCGAGGTTTCAGGGACAGCGGTGGTGTAGTGGTCAGACTACACACCTCCCACCAGGCGAACCGGGTTCTGTTCCCGGCGTGACCGCTCTCGGGTTCTCGCGTGTGGGAATCGTGCCGGACGATTCCGTTGGTAAACGGGTTTTCTCGGGGATCTTCCGTTTCCCCCACCCTTGCATTCCGGCGCTGCTCCATACTCACCTCACCTCACCCTCATCGGCTCTCGGTACTTGGATGTTAAGAGCCGCCCAAACCTCTCCACTGGAGGTTCGGAAAAAGAAACCCTTTTGTCCGCTCGACACCTGTTTTTCTTTCCGTAGTTTCCTCCAGTTACGAGAACCGTCAATAGGAGACATGCGGGGAGGTAAGTCCCGGGTAATTACATGCAAATCCACTCCGATTAGCGGCGTGGGACATCACGCAAAGACCCCCGGCCAATGCCGACGCGCGGGTACTCGCCATTGGCAGGCGGGGCGGTGCCGCTGGCCAACCAGAGCGCCGGATCTCCGCCGGTNCCGCCGGTCGAATGTTACTGGCCGCCGTGGCGTGCGGGGCCCTGAGAGGTCGGCGCTGCTTCCGCGGCAATTACATCAATCACGCCGCCGTCGCCCAGTTGGAAGGTGTAATTTGCCCCGCCGGCGAGGAGGCGTCGGTTCGCTTCCAGGAACGAAATGTTAATGAGCGCTGCGGCGTCGTTAGCGTCTGGTCTAGGCGCGTAGTCGCACGCGAGAACTACTCTGGTCTACTTCTGGTACGTAGTCTTACCTCGCGCCGAGACTTGAAACGGGGCCGGAGGAGTTATAAAGCCGTTCATGGTAAACTGAACTGGCGTTTGAACTGCGTTACAGATTGTTAGAAATTCACGTTTTTCTGCGAAACTATTAAACGTGCGTCCAATGTACTGATCTACGCGAAGAACACACTCACGTCAGACGAGGGCTGTTCAGTGCTTTCAAGACGTTACGCACATTTTAAACACCACCCAGAGTACTCCAAAATGGCTAAAAACTGTCAAAGTGCTGTATCTCAAAATATACGCATCTGATGCATATCAGACTACTCAAGGGCCCTTCGTTGAACCTTCCAACAGACTTCCCACCAATAAAATGACAAGGTCACCGCTGAAAGTCCCATAGGTACACGCAGTGTGACGAGAACACTGCACGACAATTCAGAGCCTGGCTCTTAGTGGTGATAACGCACTTGATGCGCGTGGCACTGTCGCTCTTATCACTTCTGCGCCTCTCGGCCTCAAGCGCAGAAAATGGCTCCAGATAGGCGGGAGCCTCAAGATCTACTTATATGTACGATATATACTCTTCCACCATGTGTAAAAGGCGAACCGGGTTCTCTATCCTGCGGGGTTGATACCCCGGATTTTCGTACTGGGAATCGTGCCGTATGATGTCGCTGTTGGCGTGTTTTCTCGGGGATCTCTCGTTTCCCCCGCCCTTACTTTTCGGTGCTGCTCCATACTCACCTTGCTTCACCCTGATCGGTTCTCAAGACCTCGATGTTAAAGAGCTGCTAAAACCTCTTTACTCCACCTTGTGTAAAATTAACAATGTCATGGGTCTGGTGAAATGGTGAAATTATCAGAAAAGTAAATACTATACAAATCTGCTTATGCTTACACTTATAGGCTTAAAAAAACAGATAAAAATAAATAATTTCAGTATTCACAAATGTGTGCCTTACACTTCTAATTCAACGTCAAGTCATGGAACTACTTTCCGTCTGTCGTTACCAACTTTCCTGGGCTCTTGCCAGCCTGTGAGCCCGTTTAAGTACGTGAAGGTAAGGGCGGTGACATTTTTCAAAAAGGTTGATTTCAAGTGTACAAATGACCGTCAACAATATATACAAAAAAAAATCACAATGTGGCTGTATAGGGGTAGCATCCGTGGATTTCGCGTGAATATCTCTTGCTTCAGCGGGTAATATTTCCTTTGGGATACGGGAATGAATGAAATGTAAGTAAAGAAATGGATGCTTGGTTTTGTTGCTTAAACCCAGAGATCTAGACGAGATATTTAGCATAGGGCTGAAATAAACGCGACAGCACAGAGAGTTACGAGATGAACTGCCCGTGATGTCAACAGTTGTGTTCGCAATTCGTGGGATAGTGCTGGGACATTAGCAGATGACGAAAAATGATATACTTTAACTTCAGGCTTCAATAAAATAACATTACGTTTAAGCAAAGCTGCCCATCTTTAGTGACCTAAAGAAGTCATTTAAGAGCATGCCTGGTAAAAATAAAATATTAATAGTTTACACTAAAAATTAGATTTAAGTTACCGTTTTGATTAAATAATTACGTAAGTTGAACGTTAAGTCCACTATTTTATAATTCAATGGTAGAAAAATATTGTAATATAGGAAACACATTTTTTGCTGAGTGGTAGGGACGCTAGCCTTCAGTGTCTCCCATTTGGTTGTCCTTGCGCCTAACGTTTGATAGTATAATTTTTATTTGGAGGAAATATACTATAATTTCTTGAGATAGTTAGGGCCTACATTTCGTTGACAGCGAAGTCATAGAAGATGGAGCAAGTTGCTCAGAGAAGCAGGAACCAGGAAAGGCTCGGCCATCTCTTGTAGTAAGGTCTCTTCGCGGTTTCTTCACACTTTTTGAAACAAACTTTTAAAAAACGATCACATATATGGTATGTTTGGTTGTTTCCAAAATATTCCATTCATCACAGGCGTTTTTTAGTTGTGTTAACGTAAAAGTACTTTATTGAACATTTACTTATATTCAATACATAAATTGTAATATTTCATTTATAAGTAACGTATTAAATAAAAACACTGAGAAAATGGGTATGTTGGTAATGCCTAGTAAGAAATAGTTATTATGTAAAATGTTATTACACTGAGTGTTCACAAATGCGGTGCGCTGTCCCTTTGGTGTAATTTTATTGACTTCGTTCAGCTTTGTTTGCACGAGGCAGAGGAATATCCTGGAAGTATAATTGAAGCAGGGCTTCAGAAAAGTTGGAAATAACCTTGAATGGACTACAACATCCCAGCGTTCGCCTGGAGAGATTTCGGGAAACCATGGAATAGCGAAATAGGAATGGCCGGACATGGAATTGAACTCTGGTCCTCCTGAAGGTTTACCACTGCTCGGATCTCCTTCTGGAGGCATGCCGTGGATGCTGAAGAGTCCCTCCAGAGGAGTCGCTGGACCAGG
>NQII01001682.1:268461-287474 GCA_002778355.1 Clitarchus hookeri
CTCCCGCCAAGACAAACCGGGTTCGATTCCCGGCGAGGTCGCTCCCGGAATTTTCGCGCGTGGGAATCGTGCCGGACGATGCCGCAGGTCCGCGGGTTTCCTCGGGGATCTCCCGTTTTCCCCGCCCTTTCATTCCGGCGCTGCTACATACTAGCCTCGTTTCACCTTAATCGGCTCCCAAGACCTCGCTGTTATGAGCCGCCCAAATCTCCAAACTCAACTCAACCCTACCTGCGCATACTCAACACGCACATGGACTGGCGTGGGCCCAGTGGAGGCGGTGACGACGTAGGGAAAGTAGTTCCATGCCTTCACATTGCATTATAAGTCTTAGGTAAACATTTCTGAATACTGGAATTATTTCTTTTGCTTTCTAATTTTTGAATGCATAAAAGTGTAAGAATTAACAAGTTTGTAAAGNCTGAATACTGGAATTATTTCTTTTGCTTTCTAATTTTTGAATGCATAAAAGTGTAAGAATTAACAAGTTTGTAAAGTATTCACTTTTATTAATAATTTCTCAGTTCCACTTGACCGACGCATGAATAAAGTGATGAGGCTCATGGCAATCTTAGTTTTAAATATAGGCAGCGGAATAATACACAACGCGCATACAAGTAGTTGTTAAGCAGGGCTGTAAAAAGTGCACAGTTTACCGTGAAGAGCCTGCACGCGGTAACTCGAGCGTGAAATACGAATAACGTTCCGTCTATGGGCTCAGGTGATTTCAAAGTTGATTGCAAATCTCTGTATTTTTTTTTTCTTTTAACTCGGAAGGTGATGTTTAATTCCAGTTGGATCGTCTTGCACGGAGCAGTGCGTCGACGTCTCTTTGGGCAGGATTTAACCTCGTGCATGGCGGATACGCTCCGGCGCAGCGCGGAGCGATCTGCATAATCCTCACGACTGCTACCCGTTGGCGGAGGACTTGATGGGAAATAATACCAGATGTGTGGTTGTTGAATGTTTTCCCTTGCGTGAACAGTGAGAGAGCATGGAGGTTGCAGCGTGCCTCATATTTGTATTTGACGTCTCTTCTAAAAGAAACTCTTTTGACGACACAGTCAATCGGTCCAGTGACACGGCCGCTGCGGTTTTATTTATAAACATAGAAAAATCAAAACATACAGAGAATATGCAATTAACTTTTCAAGTTCATGGAGTTGCTAACGCATACGCATAACCAGTGTATACTTTAATTTTATTAGTTCGGCCATTTTTTTANTTCAAGTTCATGGAGTTGCTAACGCATACGCATAACCAGTGTATACTTTAATTTTATTAGTTCGGCCATTTTTTTGGAAGTAAATAATTCACTATTACCTTAACTTGTTTCTTAATCACGTATTCTCAAGCTGTCCTTCAACTTTACAACGANGAAGTAAATAATTCACTATTACCTTAACTTGTTTCTTAATCACGTATTCTCAAGCTGTCCTTCAACTTTACAACGAGGCCATTATTTTTGCTGTTACCTTTAGTATGTGTGTGTTGATAATTGTTAATATTTAAATGAGTTTCCCATGGCATAAATTCAGTTTTCTTTCTATGAAAAGTCTTCACAGGATTTTTGTTCTGTAGTATTTTTCACAACAGCTTGTTATTCATGTGCACGTTATTAATATAAATATAACAGTACGTGTTTTGAATTTCGTTAAATTACAATACAGTAGACGTCTTTCTATTTTGAAATCAACCAAAACTTTCGTTTTCCAATATAAATAAGCAACCTACAAATTTCATTTGAATTTNGTCTTTCTATTTTGAAATCAACCAAAACTTTCGTTTTCCAATATAAATAAGCAACCTACAAATTTCATTTGAATTAAAAAAAATAATAATGCGGCCAAGAATTAACACATGTGAAAAGAAACTCTGGCATGTGTGATAGGATGCGTAGCCTANAAAAAAATAATAATGCGGCCAAGAATTAACACATGTGAAAAGAAACTCTGGCATGTGTGATAGGATGCGTAGCCTATATTTGCACTTAACTGATAATTTACGAGCGAAATTTCTTTCTTACTTCTTATTGATTGCCCAAACACATGCGCAAAGCAGATATTCACACGTAAAATCACTTGGAAGAGAAGTAATGTAAAAAGAGATTAATTAAGGATAAATAAATATGAAATGTTTTTTTAGTGAATTGACATGAAATACAGCCTGGGGAAAGATTATCGAAACTATCCTTAGGCGTCAACGCATGGAACTTATAATTTTCCCCGTGGACAAAAACAGCAGTGTGATCAACAATATCACACTTGCGAGCGTATTTTCCATACTGGATGACTGCTTGCCAATTCTGTAACCACAGGCTCTTTCTTTTTTTGTTATGGCTGATGAGCGTCATTACTGATCTGAGCTGTTACGTGACCGTATCCATAGACAAACAGGTCTGTTGGGGAAATGCTACTACGTATTCTGATGTTCGATGTCGTCCTAGGGAGGGGTGGGGGTGGGGAGGCNGGTGGGGAGGCAGAAGGCAGTAAGTGGCGCATAAAGGCGTCTTACTTCAAACTTTTCTGAAGGCCTGCTTAAGTTGTACTTCCAGGATATTCTTCCGTCTCGTGAAAACAAAGCTTGACAGACCGAGTCAAGAAAATTTCACCGGGGGGATAGCGCATCGCATTCATGCGCACTCAGTGTAATTATATGTATATGCATTACAACTATTTCGTACTATGTATTGTCAACACATCTATTTTCTCCCTTTTTATTTATATTAATTATAAATGTATAATATTATAATGTAAGTATTAATAAAATTTCAGTAAAAATTTAACTTAATAAAAAAATAAGTTATTTTATGTTAACACGAGTATAAAATGCTTGTGATACGTGACATATTTTTGAAACTAGCAAACACGTCATACATAAGGTGATTTTCGAAAGGTTTCATTCAAAAAGTGTGACGAAACCGCGAATAGACTATAGCTGTGTCGCCCTTAGCACTTCTTTACTTCCATGACCACAGCACGGAAAATGAGAGCGATCAAGTGGAGCGGACACCACGGTGATCCCTTGTCGTTTACAAGGCAACACTTTTATTGCTAGCGTTCACCGGAATAAGCAGTTCCGAGTCGCTGATGGTGATCTTCCGCTGAACGTGGGTGCTCGTGAGCTGCGTTGCCATCAATTCTTCCCTAGCGTTTAAATTTATTTCCCACTGGAGTAATAAAAAAAAAAATATATATATCTTACCGAGAAACATCCAGAGAGTTGCAGTACCGTGTCGACGAGCCCTTGCTTGTCATTGATCCGTGATATTAGCGACATTCATACATACATGTAATTCAACTGGACTTGTAAGGTTTTTGTTGGGCTTCCTGGTTGGAAACTTATTTTTCGTTCGAGACGTCATGGCTGCTGTAAGCTCAGGGTCCTCGATGGCTGTTGCCTCCAAGGCGTCACAATAAAGTTATGATTCGAACCGATACCCATGTACGAGTCATAAATTACGAGCACCAAATTTGGCCCAGTGATTCGGGGTCTACAAAAGTAAAGACTAATGAGCACCCCTCCATCTTCGACGTTCCTGTGTCTGACTTCAAGTTCTGTTGAATTTCTTGTAACAGAAGGAATGTATGAGAATACCAATAATATACAAGTTGACGGCTTAATGTTTTCCTAGTGGTTATCTCATGTCTATAGTTACATTAGACAAGTTTATATATTCTGAGCCTGATTTGTATGCTTCGTTTAAATATTATAATCTGTTTTTTTTTTTAAGATATAAACGAATTTCTTTAAAATTGCGAGTAAATTAAAATAATTTTCATCTATTTTAGTTATAAAACAAATATTTAAAAAATAACAGCCAACTCGCATTTTTAGATAAACTAAATTTCAGTGACAAAAAAATGTTTAAAGTGGTTCGAGTATGTTGTTCGAGTATATGATTTATTTTTACGTTGGAAGTGTATCAACTGACGACTTTAATTATTACTATCGTTTCCACTGAAAAAAAAAATACATATAACAAGTGTTAGCAAATAAGCAGATTTGAAAACAACACTGGGGTTTTCCCAGATAACCGCAGAACGTCCAAGGCTTACTAGTCAGGATGATATACGCAGTGGAATTCGCCGCCTTCTACAGTATAGATATAAAACCACACTACACCTTACCCGAACCCTGAACTCACGAATGAAAATTTACACGCACTTTAAGTGGAATGGGTATGGANCTTTATAATGCACGTCGTACGAATTGTACAAGAATTCAGTAAGTAGCGCATAAAGGCGTGTTACTTCAAACTTTTCTGAAACCCTGCTTAAGTTGTACTTCCAGGATATTCTTCCGGCTCGTGAAAACAAAGATTGACCTAGTCTAGAAAATTTCACCAAGGGGATAGCTCATCGCATTCATGCGCACTCAGTGTAATAATATATGCATTACAACTATTTCGTACTATGTATTGTCAACACATCTATTTTCTCCCTTTTTTATTCATATTAATTATAAATGTATAATATTATAATGTAAGTATTAATAAAATTTCAGTAAAAATTTAACTTAATAAAAAAATAAGTTATTTTATGTTAACACGAGTATAAAATGCTTGTGATACGTGACATATTTTTGAAACTAGCAAACACGTTATACATAAGGTGATTTTCGAAAGGTTTCATTCAAAAAGTGTGACGAAACCGCGAATAGACTATAGCTGTGTCGCCCTTAGCACTTCTTTACTTCCATGACCACAGCACGGAAAATGAGAGCGATCAAGTGGAGCGGACGCTACAGTGATCCCGTGTCGTTTACAAGGCAACACTGTTTTCGCTAGCGTTCAGCGGAGTAAGCAGTTCCGAGTCGCTGATGGTGATCTTCCGCTGAACGTGGGCGCCGTCATTTCTTCCCTAGCGTTTAAATTTATTGCCCACTGAAGTCATCTTAAAAAAAAAACACTTATCGAGAAACATTTAGAGAGTTGCAGTACCGTGTCGACGAGCCCTTGCTTGTCATTGATCCGTGATATTAGCGACATACATACATGGAATTCAACTGGGCTTGTAAGGTTTTTTTTTGGGCTTCCTGGTTTGGAAACTTATTTTTCGTTCGAGTCGTCATGGCTGCTGTAAGCTGAGGATTCTCGATAACTGTTGCCTCCAAGGCGTCAAAATTAAGTTATGATTCGAACCGATACCCATGTACGAGTCATAAATTGCGAGCACCAAATTAGGCCCAGTGATTCGGGGTCTACAAAAGTAAAGACTAATGAGCCCCCCTCCATCTTCGACGTTCCTGTGTCTGACTTCGAGTTCTGTTGCATTTCTTGTAACAGAAGGAATGTATGAGAATACCAATAATATACAAGTTGACGGCTTAATGTTTTCCTAGTGGTTATCTCATGTCTATAGTTACATTAGACAA
The DNA here is from genome assembly GCA_002778355.1 of Clitarchus hookeri. NCBI lineage: Eukaryota > Metazoa > Arthropoda > Insecta > Phasmatodea > Phasmatidae > Clitarchus > Clitarchus hookeri. The sequence continues at coordinate 273,838 of NQII01001682.1, forward strand.
GTTTATATATTCTGAGCCTGATTTGTATGCNTTTTTTTTTTTTTTTTTTTTTTTTTTTAGATATAAACGAATTTCTTTAAAATTGCGAGTAAATTAAAATAATTTTCATATATTTTAGTTATAAAACAAATATTTAAAAAATAACAGCCAACTCGCATTTTTAGGTAAAGTAAATATTTTCAGTAATAAAAAAAAATGTTTAAAGTTGTTAAGAGTATGTTGTTCGAGTGTATATGATTTGTTTTTAAGTTGGAAGTGTATCAACTGACGACTTTAATTATTACTATCGTTTCCACTGAAGAAAAAAAAAAACACGTGTTAGCAAATAAGCAGATTTGAAAACAACACTGGGGTTTTCCCAGATAACCGCAGAACGTCCAAGGCTTACTAGTCGGGATGATATGCGCAGTGGAATTCGCCGCCTTCTACAGTATAGGCTATATATAAAACCACACTACACCTTACCCGAACCCTGAACTCACGAATGAAATTTTACACGCACTTTAAGTGGAATGGGTATGGAAAACCACTGGGGGTAAAACCACCCTTACTCTCTCCTAATCCCTTCACAATATAAGTGCCAGAACCAAACACACAACTTACGTAATGCAGCACATATAAGATATACAGGAAAGCGCCGACGGTGAAAGGGGAAGGGAAACGGGTAACCTAAAGGCCTAAAGAGACGTCCAATTATTTTCCAACGTACATAAATACAGGTCTTTAATAGATAGTAATTTTAACCTTGAACAGTGGTGGAGTGGAGTGGAGTGGAGTGGAGTGGAGAGATTTGGGTGGCTCTTAACATCGAGGCCCTGAGAGCCGATGAGGGTGAAGCAAGGCGAGTATGGAGCAGCGCCGGAATGCGGGGGCGGGGGAAACAGGAGATCCCCGGGATAACCCGCCGACCAGCGGCATCGTCCGGCACGATTGCCATATGCGAAAATCCGGGAGCGTCCCCCCGCCGGGAATCGAGCCCGGTTCGCGTAGGTGGGAGGCGAGTGGTCTACCCACTACACCACCGCGACCCCTTAGAACAGTGGCGGGGAGCGGCTGAAAGCACGACATGATCTGCATATTGCGAGTACACGCNAAGCACGACATGATCTGCATATTGCGAGTACACGCCTTTATACCTCCATCCCTGCAAACCTGATTGATTCTGGTAGTAGGTCTTCACCATAACCTCGATTATGACAAGCTGTGTGGTAGACGAAAATTAACGCTGATTTTTGCCCAAACGGTTACTACATGTTGCCATGGACGGGTCACATGGGTTCTCTCGGAGACTTTTTCGCTCTGAGGCAATAGTAACTCCAAGGTGATCTACAAACTGACGCGAGCAGTGTGACAAATGTATTATAAAACTAAGTAGACGGGCGATTCATTGCCCGCCTCCTGCCGACGGAACAGAAATAAATGGGTTCGCTTACAGTTACAATGACAAATAAATTTGTCCTTCATCGCGATGATATCAGCGGGTTGCGCAGAGCGACTGGTAGCAGTTTTCAGCCTGTTAAACTCACGATAAGGCATAATAAGTACTTACTCATTCCCCGCGTGCTTCTGGCATCAAAGTTCCCGTTAGACGTGCGGCACTGCATCAGCACAAGAAAGAACAAACACTTTGAAATACACTTTTTACAGACTGGTCGCCCTTGTCTTACATACATTTTTATACATTTTTGTACTCTCGTAATGTCAGTTGGTATTTACTGTGCCAAGAAGATGGCCCTCGGTTTCCATTTTTAAAGAAAATACAGTAAACAATCACAACTTTCGATTGTAAGGGGAAGTCGGAGCTAAAATATTTGTATATGCTGTTCGCGGCAAACCGAGTACTTTTGAAAGCCGTGCTTGCGATCTACGTGTATGCGCATAGTGTATTCTTCCACCATATGTAAAATTAACATTTTATTAGGCTTGATCACTTTATTCTTGTGTTGGTCAAGTGAAACTGTGAAATTATTAAAAAGCAAATATTAAAAAAAAATGGTGCTGATTTTTTAATTTATGCGCGTTTAAGAAAGGGTGGCAAAAGAAATAATTTCAGTACTCACGAATGTTTATCTGATACTTTAATTCAACGTTAAAGACATATAACTACTTTTCCTGCGTCGTCACCAACTTTACTTAGCGCATGCCAGAGTCAGCGCCCGCTACAATACACGCAGGCAGGGGCGGTGACACACCGTGAACAGCCGATACCAAGACCCGATCCGAGTCCTCGGTAGGTGTGGATCTCACGACTTATTTGATTGCCGGGTAATAAACCTTCTAAGTAGAAACCCCGCGCAAGAAATAAAATACACGGGAGAAAATCCGCATGCAAACGAGCAGGCAGGGCTGTGCTTGGCGGACTGCGCTTTACGAGTTTGCGCAACGCCGCTCGGGATGTCTCAATCAAGAAGAGCAGACGAGGGAAGTCGGAGGAACGTTAACAGCGCGAGCCGGGGGAACCGTTGCGCAAACTGCGAACAGTTGCGCCATGACACGGCGGCAAGCAGGAAGACTCAACCTTTATATGGCGCCCCCATCGGCTGGCGATCTTGTTATTCTGCAACCGACTCCCGCGTGAGCAAAAAAAAAAACGCTCTTCGACCAAGTCATTCGATCACGTACGTGCAAATTAACATTACGTGTCGAGCGCGCAGGAAATTGAACGCACTTTGCTGAACTCGTTCCTTTCCATCTAGGTCGCCCGGCTTGGGAGGGCAAAAAACATACTTAGGTGGCGGTAAACAAGAGCGCATATTGTTGAACGAAAGGCAGTTTTTTTTTTGTCACGGCATAAACGTCCAGTGGTGACTAATCACTAGCTGTCTCACTNGAACGCACTTTGCTGAACTCGTTCCTTTCCATCTAGGTCGCCCGGCTTGGGAGGGCAAAAAACATACTTAGGTGGCAGTTTTTTTTTTGTCACGGCATAAACGTCCAGTGGTGACTAATCACTAGCTGTCTCACTTTAGTGTTTATTTACAACGTCGCCACTAAATACATTTTTACAGCAATTTTTATAATAATTGCTCAAAATTGCTACCACCGACCGTAATGCAAGCTTGGTAGCGTTGGTGGAGTGATGCTGATGCTGATGCAGCAGGACACTGGCGCACCATTTGACTGCCCTCAACTATCGCCACCATTGTCAGCCAATCACGCCATATGTAGAGGTCGCCAAGCATGCGTGACTGTTGGTGGATGCATTTCCAGCAACGGTTTGAACATTTTCTGTACGAAATCACTCGTTACGTATGCTGCTAATAAACATTTTATGTTTCCGTTAATGTGTTTATGTTTTTGTGTTTGTGCCTCAACGCGTCACTTCCACCCATATATTCCTATACAATAATTGTTTGTTTTAGTGAGCTCTACCACCCCTCAATGTTTGTCCCATGATTTTAGAATCAATCTGTATAATGTTGTAAAATAATATATAGGTCCTCAGTCGTATTGTGACGGTGCTGAAACACCGTACATCATATTTAATTATTCTACGCCACAAATTATACGTCTTACATGGGATTATCGATGAGTGTGCTGCGATTTATCTAGTGGATGGCCCGTTTGACGTTGCCAGCTAGGACGTCGCAGTCGACGAGGGTGCGCGTCTTGGTAGGCGAGTGAAGGATGAAGGCGCGAGGCGCGAGGCTGCCCCTGCCCCCTTGGCAAGCCGATGCCACCCTCCTTCCAAAGTGTATGGCGGGCGTCTAGCAACCGTCTGACGCCACGATCTACGTTACCAATATTTGAATTTACTGGAATTGAACCACTTCGAAAACCATATCGGGTGTTCCTCAATACTGGTGAACGTTTTTTTTTTTTTACTATAAAAGGGGTCGTTTTTCGTCTTGGGAAGACAGAAAGGATATGGACCTCAACATAAGATATTAACTTGGCAGACGACACATCCTGCCATGTTTTATAGGGGCTATATTATTATTTTTATTATTATGGGGTATTCATAGGGAAAATATTTTAAAGATAAGTGTATTTTATATTTAGTAAATTTTTGAAACATTATAATATTTGGGCTAAGTTTGTTATGCTCTGTGAGCCCATAATTAATCTAACATTATATATTATTCATTATAAACATTTTCAATGTAAAGTCTTTTAAATCCTGTTTTTTGGCCGTTTGTAATTTTGTATTTTTGATATTGGGCATTTAATATGAGAAAAGAGAAAAAGAATAAGCCCTCATATAAACGAAACAAAACAAACTGAATGTTGATCATTTCTCACAATTTTGGGGGTTAAGTATTTGATTTTCCAATCTGTATCACGGTATGGTTGACTTATTCGCAATATTTTGCGACTGCATTATTTATTTGTAATCTGAAATTGAAACTCTGCTGATTGAAAGATTTTGGTAAGACTCATTTGTGTTCAAATTAGTGGTATAGAAGGAAGGGGAGTAGAGCGTCACTGTCATGGAGTGGTTGGGTTTCCTGCGGGTGCTCCCACTGTGTCGGTGTTTGTTCATTATAAGCGCCTTCGTTACAAAACGCCGATACCGTTTACATGAAAACACTGTAGACTAGACCGTAAAACATAACAAGATAAGGTGAAAAATGTCTTTATAGTTTGCACGCGAACACCTATCAGTGCGGCACTTATAATACCGTACGGCAGCTGCCTCGTAACAAAGTGCTTGGTAATTTCCCTCTATAAATCGTCTCAAAGTGGTCGGTGAGACAGCCTACATGTTTACTGAGTTTACTAACTAAGCTGAAGAATAACCAGCGTAACGAGACCTGAAACTGCTTCGGGAGATGCATACAACTTAGGGTAGAGTATATAGCAGAATACACATAGATAGATCAGTATTCGAAGTGAGTGGCAGAGAAACGAAATCGAGCTTTCTAACAACTGGTCCGTCAACACTACATCCTGTGAACACTGGCATTCGTAACCACCAGATGATTCTAAATACCCTGACATCAGAGCCTTGTAGATCCCGATTATTTTATGCATGATTCAGCGATCACCGATCTTGTGGAATGTAATTCATGCGCTGTGTATATACAACTTTCCTCCATCACACTTGGTGCAAATTGCCAACTGTCTTTCCGTACTTCCGATATCTGAAGTATTTGCTTCAGTTAGTCCATTCATCTCAACTGAAATCTTCCCTCAACCAATGCTCTCGCTACTGATGTTTCGGATTTTTCATCGACGAATCCGGTACACTGGATCCATCTGGTCCTTACCAAACTGCTGATTCTGTTTCGCTTGGCAAATCATTTCGTTTTTAATATGCCTTTGCTCATTATTCTATAATCGTCTAAGCATCCTCCTCATATTGTTTTTCTTTCAAGTTATTTTGATCATTTTCCTCATGGTGTACGTCTGAACAAAACTGCGCGATGAGCCTTTTTAAGTACCCGTACATCTTAATGCCCTCCGAGTTTAGTGTGTTATGTAGACCGGAGTGGAATATGTTTCCCGCTTGCTATTCTTTCTACGATTACAAATGCTGCAGTGAACCATTTTATTTCCTGCCTAACGGATTCGTGTTCTTCTTTCTTCTCGCCGTAAAAAATTCTAATAATTAGAAATTATGGTTTATCGCGAGAAAAGTTGATGGTTTGCTAGGATTAACGTACTGTAAACATGTCCGACAGTTTTCNAGAAATTATGGTTTATCGCGAGAAAAGTTGATGGTTTGCTAGGATTAACGTACTGTAAACATGTCCGACAGTTTTCTTTCCTTATTGGCTGTCATTCATGTATGAAACTACTGCCCCATTTCACTGGACCAATGAGGATTCTGTTACTATAGGCCATTAACGTTAAAGTGAGCACTTTTGAAAGCCCTCTCGTTTGGAATAATACACAATAAGTCAATTTTATTTTGGCCTTAGGNACGTTAAAGTGAGCACTTTTGAAAGCCCTCTCGTTTGGAATAATACACAATAAGTCAATTTTATTTTGGCCTTAGGCGTTAACTTTCGAGTGCGGTGGAATAGACACACTGTGTTTATTACTTACGTGGCAATATTTACTTAAAAATATTGTTGAAGGATAAAAAATGGCTGAAAGGAAAAAAAGTAACTAGGGTCTCAAAAGTGCTCACTTTACCGTGAACAGCCTATTTAAGGCAGAACGTTCGTGATTGTTCTGCAAACAACTTATCCGTTTCAAAACCATGTTCATCAAATCATGAAAGAATAAACTAGTTAGAGTGTTATATAAAATATGTTGGCTCAAAAGATTTTCGCGATTTTCCATTATCTCAACTAATAATCCTTGCTTCGCAATGCACATGTGCATGCTGCATCATAACTTTTCTACTTTGCTGTTAAAAATTTCCATATCAGTAAAAAAAAAACAAATCACTGAAGAAACAGCTAATGAAATGGTTGATGAATGAGTGGAAAGTGTCACTGAATCAATAAGCGAAGGAAAACAAGCATTTTTTCACTAATTCATCAGTTCAATTTACTGAAGTGACTGTTGAAAAAATTAGATTCTGTTATCTGATTTAAGCAGTGAAATTCTCACTCATTCAGAGTTAGAGAGTAGTTCGGAGCCTATTACAGCCACGATGTCCCGCTATTTCCCCCCTTTCTATTAGTAGATGTGCACCACGACAATTTTTTATTCTTTTATAGCGTAATTTATAATCAGATAGCAAATTTAATCAATTGAGTAACGTTGAAACGGGAAGCGTGTAATTCATAAATGTATAAACATATTTAAANAACGGGAAGCGTGTAATTCATAAATGTATAAACATATTTAAAATATGCAGCATTGAATCAGTGAACACCGTAATATGAGGGAAAAAAGGGGGAGAACTGTACTAAACATATTGAAACCGTTCATTAGTACACGGGAAAACGCACATTTCTAGAAACCAAAAATGTTTGCAATTGTATTTGAACTTCCATTTGTGAACATCCACGAGCCTTTCAGAAGTGCGTTGGGACGTTAAAAGCCATTTATACTTTGGATGGTTTAAGCCGGTTACAAATCCTATGTGCTTTATAGTTTCATAAACAAGGCGTTTTATTAATGTGGCCTGCCGTAGAGAAATCTGGTCCAACGGTATGCATTTGGCGTTCCCGTGGATTAAATCCTGTGTTCAGTCAACAATAGTCGCTGGTCAGTTCTGTTGCAAACCATGAAAACATTTCTGAAAGGAAATAGCCAGGCATAAGGGCGCGCGTTGACCATTCGAGACGAGAAGAATGCTTGGAATGCAGGTGTAANAATATGCAGCATTGAATCAGTGAACACCGTAATATGAGGGAAAAAAGGGGGAGAACTGTACTAAACATATTGAAAACGTTCATTAGTACACGGGAAAACGCGCATTTCTAGAAACCAAAAATGTTTGCAATTGTATTTGAACTTCCATTTGTGAACATCCACGAGCCTTTCAGAAGTGCGTTGGGACGTTAAAAGCCATTTATACTTTGGATGGTTTAAGCCGGTTACAAATCCTATGTGCTTTATAGTTTCATAAGCAAGGCGTTTTATTAATGTGGCCTGCCGTAGAGAAATCTGGTCCAACGGTATGCATTTGGCGTTCCCGTGGATTAAATCCTGTGTTCAGTCAACAATAGTCGCTGGTCAGTTCTGTTGCAAACCATGAAAACATTCCTGAAAGGAAATAGCCAGGCATAAGGGCGCGCGTTGACCATTCGAGACGAGAAGAATGCTTGGAATGCAGGTGTAANCTGAAAGGAAATAGCCAGGCATAAGGGCGCGCGTTGACCATTCGAGACGAGAAGAATGCTTGGAATGCAGGTGTAATTTTAGCTGTTCCGAGGAGGCATCGAAGAAAAATAGCCAGCGGCAAATAAGGACAGCCCATCAGCGGCATTCGGTATATAGTCTGCAACACTTAACATAGACTTCAGATGACGATCTCAGGAGAACTTGGACAGTAGCGTAAAAAAAACTGACTTCCTTATTGAAAGATTTATTGCAGTAAGTAGTTGCAGGGTCTTGATTGCGCTAAGTAAAGTTTGGTGTAATATAAAGAAATATGCTCTCTTTTATTATAAAAGAGATGAAAAATAAATTACAGACCTCGCACATGTCAATATTATACTAACAATTTTACATCCTTAAAGTAACATAAAATAAATGGTTAAATGCGATTTTTAAAAAGGCTTGGGCATATAATGTTTGTCAGAAATCTTATAAGAGTGTAAGCTGGTGCTGGAAAATTTACAACACAGACGGCTACATATCGTTTTTTATTCTTTTAAATATATTAAGGCAATTAAAAATTTTAACACTTTGAGTGGTGCTGACATAATATTACGTCACTTGAATTTAGCTGTACGGAGTTTGCCGTAACATTACGACATCCGGATTCTTTGAAGACACGGGCGAAGAAATATTACTTCGTCAGCAGTTTGTGTCAGGTACTCTGCAACGTGACATTACGTCACCTAAACTCAAATGGTAAATTACTGAAACTAACAGAATGGCCTTTATACTGCTCTAGTTAAGAAAGAACATTTGACTGGGACACCTTCAACTCGACATCATGTTGGCAGAGAGGCGGCCAGTAATGAACGTTGCACAGCATATTGAAGAGTATCCGGTGTTGCGTGAACCAATAGGACGATTGTAAATGGGAATAACAGAGAACAACATAACTTACGGTCACGCGGTCGTGAATATAGGGGACTCACGTCTAGCTTGTCTTAACACGTCGCCCTCTGTACACATTTTCTGACAAGCCATAACTATCTCTCTTATATCCACCATTAAAGAAATGCCATTTATGCTGGTCTCTGCTTTCCCATTTACCAACGTCCTACTGGTTCGCACTACTCTTGACACGCTTACTTCACTGAATTAATTTTATTGTAGGCTGTTCAGTATAAACGGAGCACTTTTTAAACCCCTGCTTAAGCTCTACTTGCATGCACATTGCGTTTTCATTCTTCATACGTAAAATTAACATTGTTATGGACTTGATCACTTTATTCGTGCATCGACCAAGCGGAACTGCGGAAGTATTCAAGGTNGTAAAATTAACATTGTTATGGACTTGATCACTTTATTCGTGCATCGACCAAGCGGAACTGCGGAAGTATTCAAGGTGAACCGGACTCAATCCCCGGCTGGGTCGTGGGATTTTCGCATATGGAAATCGGGCCGGACGATGCGGGTTTTCTGTGGAATCTCCCGTTTCCCCTGCACCATCATTCCGGCGCCGCTCCATACTCACCTCAATCGCCGTCATCTGCTCTCAAGACCTCACTGTTAAGAGCCGCCCAAATATCTTCACTCTCTTCACCCCATTTNGTAAAATTAACATTGTTATGGACTTGATCACTTTATTCGTGCATCGACCAAGCGGAACTGCGGAAGTATTCAAGGCGAACCGGACTCAATCCCCGGCCGGGTCGTGGGATTTTCGCATATGGAAATCGGGCCGGACGATGCGGGTTTTCTGTGGAATCTCCCGTTTCCCCTGCACCATCATTCCGGCGCCGCTCCATACTCATCTCAATCGCCGTCATCTGCTCTCAAGACCTCACTGTTAAGAGCCGCCCAAATATCTTCACTCTCTTCACCCCATTTAGATGTGCCTAGGTAAGGGCAGCGACATTTTTCAAAAGTTGATTTCAAAAGTGCTTAATTAACCGTGAACAACCTATATGGCTTACTGTAAGACAATTTAGTGCCTTATTGACTGTCTCCCAATCAATTATTCTTTTATGTGCACAGGTTTATCCCTTCCTCTCACAAAAAAAGTATATTATTTTAGGCTTTGCAATAAGTAATTTTTTGTTCGGCACTGTATTGCTGTTGGTATAGCGCGCATNCTTTTATGTGCACAGGTTTATCCCTTCCTCTCACAAAAAAGTATATTATTTTAGGCTTTGCAATAAGTAATTTTTTGTTCGGCACTGTATTGCTGTTGGTATAGCGCGCATTCATATCTCGGGACCATTAAAAATGTTTTTGCTTAATGTCATTAGCAGTTTTATATGAGATTACAGAATGTAGCCTCAACGACGCACGCTAGCTCTCATACGCGAAGAGCTTGCTTCATTGGACGATGTTTTGTTCTGCGTATAGTGTATTAAAGTCTCATCTTGTACAACCTCTCGGATAAAGGACACCGATACTGAAGAGTTATACAACAACGTTGTTTACTTCAGTTGGTGTAAAGTGAATGTTATTTTTATTTATGATAATGAGTGTTGTTGTGCTGTTAACACTTTCATTCCCACGTTAATTTATAACTTGTGATGGTGCAAATTAAAAATCTTTTGATGCATGCTGTGCTACAGTTGACAAAGAACTTGTTTAGTTATCACAACCAATAAGCTATAATTTTGTGTTTTGTGATTAGTGATATGAACCATTTATAACGTAGCGCAGTAGCATGGTTTAGGATCTACCCACAGGGAAGATAATTGAATACGAGCTTCTTGTGCAACATGTTGACGATTGTCTACAATGGACATGAAAGGGTCAAGTACTTTTAAGACCCTGGCAAGCGTTATCGAAACAACGAAACTACATCTATTAGAATTTTGTTTTCACAGATAAATGTTCCTTTTTAGTGTACTCTGGGTTACACTAGGGCATAGTGCTCTAAATTGTTATTTTCTGCAAGTGTGTGTCACGCCTAGTAAACATTTATAAACGCCTCAAGGTCACGTCCGGTCATAAAGAAACATAGCGACGGCGCGATGGAAAATATCATAAACAGAACTTCGCGCGTGTTCTGTTACTTCAATACGTTAAGAGGCGTCTATCGGGTTTTTAATACAGCAACCTGCCCAGAAAAGTTACAGCGTTGTGGCTATAGCTTAACCCTTTCAGTTAAAGATAAATATATAAATTCAGGGGTTGCAACAAACTAATGTTTTTTCCGAAGTGTACTGATATCCAGACGACGCTTTGGCTTTCATCGGGACCAATATAAATCTTTATGTGCAGTGGTTTATGAGGTTACGGAACATAACCTCAGCAGCGAATGGTGTCTCCCACACGTAGGGAACCTTTCTCATTGGGCGGTTTGCTCTACTATGTACGTACAGTGCAGACCATTCAAGCCACTACATATGCAACGTCCCAGACACAGGACACTGACTGAACGGGTTAAAACGCTGCTTTACAGAAGAATAAATAGCGTAAACGGAGGGCTACTTACAGCGATGTTTGCCGACTGACATTTCCCAGCGACCACGTTTATGTTTCAGTAACCAAATTTATGAATGGGCAACAAATTATTGACTTTCATTTCTGTTTTGAAAAAAAAAATTAAATTGAAATATTTTACAGTGATTTTTTTAAATTCAGAATATACACGAATGCTTACAATGAGACACGTATGGAAACTAGAGAGATGCCCGAGATAGGGATGGGAGCTAAGTGAGTCCCAGGGCTAGGCCCCATTCACTTACAAGGGAAGGAATTCATGACAGGAGACATGCGTCGCGGCAGAGGGGGATTGGACAGTCATGGCCGCGTTAGGACAATGACTACCTCCCTGAGTATGCCTATAGTTAACCTATAAATAAGAAGATAAGGGGAAAAACTGGCATAGACACCGTAAAAACCCTTTCGACAGGAAATAATTCAAAATTGTTGCATGCATTAATAGAACATGCCACAGGAGACAGTTAGGTAGGAACCATGCACTTTATTAGTTGGTAGAGTGTGAGTGAGCTGATGAGAATGAAGTGAGGTGAGTATGGGGTAGCGCCGGAATGAACGGTCGGGGTAAACGGGAGATTTCCGAGAAAAACCCGCCGACCAGCGGCATCGTCCGACACTTGCAATGGGTAGAGAAAAAAAATTAGTAGAGAGGGGACGGATTTCTTTAGTTTGACACTTGGCGCTGGATAAACCGGAGTGATGCTTGCACAGCACTCGGGTGAGGGGAGTGCTGTAGGCTGTTCACGGTAAAATGAGCACTTTTGAGGCCCTAGTTACTCTTTCATTTCAGCCATTCGTCATCCCTTAACCACCTTTTAAAATAAGCATTACCATGTAAGTAACGAACACAGTTGTGTATATTCCACCGCACTCGGCAGCTTACGCCTAAGGCTAAAATAAAATATATTTATAGACTATTATTCCAAATGATAGAGGGCTTTCAGAAGTGCTTACTGCACCGTGAATAACGTATAGGCGACTGCAGGCGTGGAATGCAGCTGATAGCGTAGGCGTCGCCGGTCGACGCGCCGTCCGCCGGACACATCGAGGGCGAGGCGACAATACGTCATCCTGTTCACTTTCCAGAACCCACCCGGCAAGATCGGCCGCCTCGCAAGTCGGACACCGTCGCCTGGAGTCTGCGCGAAGACAACCCTGCTCTTCGGCTTCTCGCTGCCTGCGACGCAGAGTACTCGAGGGCACAGAAGCGAGGCAGCCGCTTGTAGGGTGCACATCCGAATGGGAATATAATGTGCGGAAGTACAAAACGCGCGGGGCGAGTCGGGAGAGTCCATTGCCGCTGCACGAAGGGGTGGGGGTGGTTCAGTCCAGTAGTGACAGCGGCCGAGTACGGTCGGACGACAGCTGCTCCCAGTGTATTTATTACCTGTCGGAAAAATCTAAGTTTCCTTAGTTGTACCTGTACCAACGCCGTGCCAGAGAGCGATGCTGTTAGTTTGGACTGTACAGCGCCATCAGTGTCACGTGGTTTCCCTCCCTCCAGCGCCGAGCGCTCGGGAGCGCCCTCCCCTACACTGCCTCCCCACGTTGCTTCCCTCGTGTGGCCGCGGTAGTGTAGTCGTCAGGCTACTCGCCTCCCACCTAGGCGAACCGGGTTCGATTCCGGGCGGGGTCGCTCCTGGATTTTTGCACGTGGGAATCATGCCGGTGGTTGGCGGGTTTTCTCGGGGATATCTCATTTTCCTCGCCCTTCAATTCCGGCGCTGCTCCATATTCACCTCAATCCCCCTCATCTGCTCTCAAGACCTCGCTGTTAAGAGCCGCCCAAATATATACCCTCCTTCCCCCCCCCCCTCTAAAAGTTGCGCTAAGATAATTTTTTCGTTTTATCTTTATCGCTAACTCAGCGTTGCACGCCAACTAAATGTTGTAACGTTAAGACAATCAGCGCCTGGTAGCCTACTCACCAACTGAAAGCCCAGTTAAACGGGAATCTTTCGCAGCTTGCAGTGGCCAATGAGACACAAGGCAAGTTCACAGAGCTTCTGGCAGCCAATCAGAAAATGGGTACGTCACGTCAAAAGGACCTTTCACGCTATTTGATCCCTGCGTATGCATCTAATATGTGGCCTCGCCATTTAGTCTCTTACTTCTCTACTCTGTGTTGTAGATTGTGAACGGTTAGTTCAGCCAAACCAACGAGCGCTCTCTGCGATTCCTCCAAAACCCTAATATATTTTTAGTTATTTTCTCTTAGTTGCTCCGATGCTGAAATACGACTCTGGTGTCCAAATGTGCATGGTTACGCTGTGAGGTTATTTACGGTATCGAAACCAGTTCGACTTGTTACGCTCATGTGGCCAGTCATAGCAGCTCGTTTGCAAATGCACTGCGGATTGAAATAATACATGCATATGACACCCTCCTTGGCGGATTTTTTATTTCGTGCGGTTTTAGGGAGTTTTTCTTTGGGCAGTAATCTGCTGCAATTCATCTTACTATTTGCACCGATTATTTCTCTCCCCCCCCCC
>NQII01001682.1:296953-332783 GCA_002778355.1 Clitarchus hookeri
GACGACGTTTATATGATAGTGACAGGCGACAGCGACTAGGTAACGGTGACAGGCGACATCATCATTGGACGACACCGGCGATACTACCACCTCAGCACACTAGCGACGGCTACAGCAGTACTATATTGACACTGCAATTTAGATATAAGTAGATGTGGAAACAAAATTCTGGCTCACTTAAANTAGATATAAGTAGATGTGGAAACAAAATTCTGGCTCACTTAAAAAAAAAAAACAAAAATAAAGTAAAAAATTATTAAACTCAAAGAAAGTAGTAACATAAGCGGGAATTTTAAAGGAATATGCTATTGTATTACACTGCATGGTATACATTTTTTTTATCATTCTAATTACATGTCGAAAATTAGAATCTGGAATAATAAAATACTAACTGAAAAATCGTATTCTCCCAGATAAACTTTATTTTTTCTTCTTTGAATGGCTCCGTATTAAAATATGCGAAAATGTATAATTAAAAAAAAATCNCCAGATAAACTTTATTTTTTCTTCTTTGAATGGCTCCGTATTAAAATATGCGAAAATGTATAATTAAAAAAAAATCATATGCAGTGTTGTAATTTGACTATAATTTACTAATATGTATCACAGTACATAACTGTGACAGGATTACCGGGGTGGAGAATTCCCAGCAGAAGACATGCATTTCCATGAAGAAAAATTACAATTATTTTAATATAAGTGAATAATATAGTGTCGACAACAGTTTATGTAGTTGACAAACTGCTCGTCGGATAACAGATATCACTGCTTAGCGCTGTTGTGGGCAGTATTTACATTTTCGTGAGCGTCGTGTTGTTGCTGTGACACTGTTTTGTTAATAACTCTCATAGAAAACAATTGTTATGCATTGTCGCGAATTTCTGAGTCATATAACATATTACCTTATTGGAAAATAATAATTCACACCATCGCAATTTTAAAAAAAAAACCCCTTCGTATGAATATTTTTGTAGTTAAAAATGTAGCTATATTTGTTGTAGTCAATACAGTATAATATTCGACTGTGTGCAAAAAAAGTCCAGCTTTTCGGTAAGACGACAAATATTTTCATGATACATGTACTGGAACTGTGTACAATTAGAACTTGCCGACATGTTTAATGTCTGATGTACTTTTAGTCACTCNCATGATACATGTACTGGAACTGTGTACAATTAGAACTTGCCGACATGTTTAATGTCTGATGTACTTTTAGTCACTCGGTACCCAACCAGTGATGATTGCATTACCGCATGAGTAATTTTACGTAGTTACAAAATACCACTACAGTTAGCAGAAGTTTTTGAGTGCACATTTTTTTATATTTTGACATCTGAACTCATCAGGGTTTGTTGACTTCTAGCCATATCTTACATTTTACAATTATTTGTGAATATTTAACCTTTTCTTATTTAACGAAGTTAAAGGCAGGCCTTCGTATTCACAATTNCATTTTACAATTATTTGTGAATATTTAACCTTTTCTTATTTAACGAAGTTAAAGGCAGGCCTTCGTATTCACAATTCTTCTTCGCAGTATGCGAGAGTGCGCTTCCAAGTCGATGTTCACCAGGCGATGTCAAAACGACAATTGTAATTTTTCTATATAAAAATAATTTCGTTTTCATTTCTCGATACTTTTAAGTTGAAACACATGCCATAATTTGAAGTATTACAAAAATATATATTGCAATTATTACAAGAAAACGTTTTGTAGAACTACACGAAAATTTAGCAACTAGTCTACAAAAATTTTATTTTTGTAAAAGTACAAAAACAATTTACAGTGTACTTTTATAAACATGATAAAGAATTTAGCTTACTGTATAAATTTATCTAAATATTCTGTGCCAATATTCAGTGTTTAAGATTTCCAGGTGCAATAACGGTAAATGAAAATATTGCCAGGAAAATTTAGTTTTCGAAATACGTGTACAACATACTTTCACTGCACGGCAGTCCAAAGACAGACGAATGAAAATAAGTTATACGTTAAGATTATTAACAGTAAAATAGTGTAAATGTAGTTAACATGATTAACTACGCATCTTCACGGTTCAGTGTAATAAAGTGTTGTTTAGCTGCTGTTTTTTTGACAGTTTTTTTGGCTGGTTTTTTGCCAACTGATTTCCGTCGTATTAAGTTACCCTAACGAGAAAATTGGTTTAGATACGCGCAGTGTGGCCCTATTCACTGCGAAAACTCTCGAAACGTTGACATTTTTGTCTGGAGCATGAGCAGAATATACATTTCTTTTTGACAAAGTACAGAGATCCATTGCAACTTAGCAGAATTGCCTGATGCTCGTAATTAACACAACGCGAATAGTACCGTGTTGACTATGTAACATACAAATACACAATTCCATATTTGACAAAAAAAAGAGGGTGTTAATCAATCACAAATTATAATTTTTTTTAGTATTATCCCACTGGTAAATTGAGTAAACATACAGAAGAATACATTAAGAATTAAAGTGAGCGTGTGCCTTTTTATCTATGTTTTACAGTTGGAACCTTGCCATGCTTTGGTTTACCAAACGGTCATATTCCGAAATAGAGTAGTGGCGTGTTGTGCTTTCCGCCTGGTTAGTGGTGGTTACATTTGACACGTGACTTTTTTTACTTAGCGACCATATTTTCATGGCACAAACAAATGTACGCCAGTGAAATTTTGAGTACTGTGCCTACAACAAGATAGTTTTCAGTGTAAAGACAAAACTACAGTAAACGTGTTTAAAATAGAAAGAAGTAAAAATATCGAAAAGAAAATAGCCAAGTAGTACAGCTGAAGCGTTTTTTTAGTTCGAAGCAGAGTAGAAAATCCACTAAGCAGTGAGCGTTTCATAAAAATGTGACTAGCGATAGGTTATGATTAGCAAGAAGAATTCGTGACATCTGCGGAAATATATCGTACCTATATGCGTTTCACATTGCCTTTCGCTATGCTGATAAGATTTAAGAAGAAAAAAATACGACTTACTAATGAAAAAGAAAAGTTGAAGGTGTTATCAACGGACACCGAAAACAAACGTGTTAATAGACTAACGTCATTAACTACTGACAGATATTAGCGATTTTTTTTTCAAACATACTTACATCGTTAACGTGTATTACCGCGTTCCCTGGCAATTTGCCAAGTACAGCACCTGCAAGAAGTCAAGGACGTGAATCGTGAA
Source organism: Clitarchus hookeri (assembly GCA_002778355.1). Lineage (NCBI taxonomy): Eukaryota > Metazoa > Arthropoda > Insecta > Phasmatodea > Phasmatidae > Clitarchus > Clitarchus hookeri. Next base: position 300,132 of record NQII01001682.1, read on the forward strand.
ATGAAGTTGTAGTTAGTGGATTTTATAATTACTTTTTTTTTTTGACGAGTACCACCAACCTTTATCGCCAGTTTTCATCAAAAGAGCAAAAAAAAAACTGGAGCTGCAGGTGATTATATTCTTGACTGCATAGTAAACATGTCTATTTATAATCCTTATAAATTACAGTAATAGTTATCTTATAATAGTAGCGTTTACGATGGCGTAGGACATAAAATTTACTCCAGATATGTCAATTGAACACTTACAGAATTTTTGGAGCCAGCATAGGAAAACTAAAAAATATTGGCGAACGGCGTTCCGACATATCGCCGGCCAGTCACGCCAATTTTCTGCGGTGCGCAGTTGGAGTTCGCGGTATAACTAGAGACCTGAAGAATTCGTGAATTCATTTTGGGACAAGCTAGAATCCAAAACACGTGCTTTCACATAACTTTAGCGATTGGTCCACGCTGTGTTTGACATCTTCTGGAGAACGGTGTCCAATTGTCGCCTTCCACTGTGGCAGCCGTCAACCAATGTGCAGTTGATATCGTCATATTTGTACATAAGACTGCAGAGTCTAGCCTGCAGGTCATTGAACTCGCGAATTTTTCAGGTCTCTAGGTATAACACATAGAAAAAAGATGAAATGGACAGTTATTAGTTTTTTTTTCCTCGTGTATATGTTATTCACGGTAAAGTGGGCACTTTTTAAGGCCTCCCAACATGCATTAACCATTAATAATTAAATTTAATGGCATCCTCGGGCAATGTTTATATTAAAAAGTAGGGTAAGATAGAAAGTTACTAAAATGAAAAAGTCAGCAGGGCCTTAAAAAGTGTTCACTCTACCGTGAATAGCCTATACCTAGGGCCAGTGACTTTTCGCGTAAAAATCGGAGCACACAGTAGACTTCAATACTATATACACACCTCAGCTGTTGTTATACCTCCATTGGCTGCTGGTGCCCTGTCCGTCTTTGACCAAGCCACTCAGGACCAAGTAACTCCGGCACTGAATCTTCGTGATTCGTGCGCAAACGGTTAACACGGGCCAGAACATTTTTTAGCCAATCAAAGAAACTGGACGACCCTACAGTGCTTTGGACTGTATCTTGTCTCTAATTCTTTTCGCGAAATATCACTGCCCCTACCTATACCTAACACTGACCTACCCCAAACCAACGGGACCTCAGCGAATACCCATAAGAACAATGTTAAATAATCAAAGGATGTACATCGGCCAAAACTGATGAACGTCTAAAATACAATACAGGGGACTGAGCAATACTAGTGACAGAATTAGAAGTTGAAACAAGCTCATTAATATCAAAAGTCTTCCTACATAATGTCTCTCGAATCTATCTGACTCAAGTAATTAACACCTGTCACTGTACACGTGATAAACGTGTTTGTTAATATATTAATTTTCAAAAGACAAGCCCTTTTATGTGAATGCAATGCTTTTACCAATTCGAATTTAATATAATAGCATTAAAAATTTGTTATAGGAAGTATACAAACATATCAAAACAATTATTTACTATACAGTGTTCTAACCTCGAAACCTATCTACGTCGTTTATGATAGTCGTGTTGGCAGCAGCAGATTGGTTATGCGCAGCCAGAGTGATCGCTCTACCCCATATTCACTACGTATAAGCGATCTTGATTCGTGAGCAGCGCTTTGGGTCGTATTAACTACAGTCGGACACCAATACTACAACTGATTGGTTGCAGTAGCAAACTGCGTTAGCTTGAATATAATGGGCATCAGGATTTCGTTTTCAATCATTGAAACCACGCAATTAAGTGATACCGAACGGTTTATGTTTTCGAAAAAGTTGGTAGCTGCTGTCAGCATTAAAGAAATGCGCTGAAGCAAGGCATCGATTTTGATTACGTTTCGTACACGGTAGTGAGTTAATATTTCAATTTCACAAGATCATAACATTGACACAAAACAATTATAACATTAAAAAATTTACATTTCTCTAGTAGTTATTCATGACAAAATTTTGTTACTAGTTTCCAAGAAGCTATCGTTTTTTAAAGTATAATAGGCCTAATTATTTTTTTATGTAGATACGAATATACAATTATCGCAAAAACTGGCAAAAATTGTGGTTTATTGCGTTTAGCCCAGATGTTACCGCTGCGTCGGTTGAAATTATGTCACTAAAATGCTAAGGAGAATATGTCTGCTATGAATGTGGACCGAAACAATCTATAGATTATTACACTCAAAAGGTACGCGGACTTAACATATTATCTTTAACGTAAAATGCTAATTCATCTGAATGTAGGTGACGTAATGAATTTTTTTCACATCGAACCCCCTCCATTTGCAAAACAACAACCCCCCCTACCCCCTTCAGGGGATTATTTTCCGAAAGAACCACTGGCAATAAACAATGACGAACGAAATGTTTCAGCGCTTTACTTAGCATCTAGATTGTCGCAAGAGAAAATTTCGCTACGTAATTTTTCAGAGTGTTGAAAGTGATAGTCGTTGTTGAAAGGTCTGCTTAAAAAAAAAAAGTTACGAAGATCTCGTGAACAGACTGTGATGTTGTTTTCTCCAACGCGACGCGCAGCCAGAGCGCAGACACTCGTCAAGACGACGGACGGACGACTCGCATGAGCGGGCTCCCCTCCCGAGGAGTCCGCGTCGACGATCCGGTAGTCGCGCCGGGTGGACGTATCGAGGCGTAATGCCAGTGTTTAAGGCCGTCCCGCCATCACAGGTGCCCGGTTATTAAAGCAGCGCCTGAATTACGACGCACTGCCGTCCTGCTTCCCCCGTTTAATAACACCTTCCCCGCGTCCGCCGCCGAGCCGGCTAATTGCATGTGTCCAGAGGTGAACNGGCCTGCAACGCCTCCGAATACTTACGCTGAGAAAACAGCCAACAAGATATTTTTTTTGTATAATGCCAAACATTATTTTTCAGTTACAAATAAATATATAATTTTAGGCGTTGCAATGGCATTTCTTTGTATGTAAGTAAACTAGCGTCAGTACGAGTCGGCTAGGGTAAAGTCCATTCAAAGTTACTTCCAAATTTTCTGAAAACCCTGCTGAAGTTCTACTTTCAGGATATTCCTCTGCCTCATGCTTACAAAGCTTAACCAAGTCTAGAAAATTACGCAAAAAGGGACAACGAACCGCGTACGTGCGCACTCAGCGTAATAATATTTGTAATAAAAACTATTTCTTACTAGACACTACCAACAGACTTTTTTTTTTTAGCTGTTTTTATTCATATTAATTATGAAAAAAATATATAATTAATACATTAAATTAACGAAAAAGTTTTATTTAACGGAAAATAAGTTACTTTTAGGTTCACACAAGATCTTGTGATACATGGCATATTAATGAAACAACCAAACACATCATTTATGGAATGATTTTTCAAAGGTTCAAATTAAAAAAAATGGATATACTACGAATAGACTATAAACGCCTAGATACCAGTAAAAATGTATGTGCGCAATGCCCTTTGCAAACGCTGTTCGTGGTAGGTACTACAGAATATAATCTCAACAAAGAATGTCGTCACCGACACTTGAGGGGACTTCACTGAATCAATTCGAAACATGTCCTAGTCGTTCTACACAACTCGCCACAAACATGCCAGCATTTTTTGAACACCTTTGGTCATGCATGAATTTCTGATCCGGTTGGAATTATTAACGTCCGCCGGTGTCATACCTACAGGCTTATCAGGGGACGGTTTACAAACGAACATTATGATCTAACTTAAACTAGCACACATCCCTTGCCTGGGATTCAAACCCACAGTCTCCCGCACCCCAGACCGGCGGCACACCAACCGACTGCCCCCGACGGCGGGGATGCTCCCGGATTTTCGCAAGTGTGAATTGTGCCGGGGGATACCGCTGGTAGGCGGATTTTCTCGGGGATCTGCCGATTTTTCCGTCCTTGCATTCCGGTGTTGCGCTATACTCACCTCGCTTCACCCTCATCAGCTCCTCAAATCTCTCCATTCCACAAACATGGAGGTCGTGGGTTTAAGTCTTGAGTTAGTTAATTTTTAACGCAGTACTGAGTCAGCAGTCATCCTATAGGTCATGCATAACTGAGGTTATTTTGAAAGCCCTTCTTCCATATTAAATTAACATTGACATGAGTGTGATGAGTTTATTCATGTGTTATTAAAATGAAAACGCGGACTTGTTACGAAAGAAACTTTTTTTACAACACGCAAATCGTGCTCTAATGTATAGAAGACAAGAAAAAGCAGACTTCCTGTGGTCATAAATGTAAATATTACAATCTCAATACAGCACCAACTTTTAAAACTGTTTTCATTAATTGTCTGTCAACTTACCTAAGAGCCTGTACAAGCGGCCGCGGTGCTATAGTAGCTAGATTACTCGCCCTCCACCTAGGCGAACCTGGTTCAATTCCCGGCGTGGTCGCTCCCGGATATTCGCACGTTGGACTCGTGCCGGACGATACCGCTGGCCAGCGGGTTTTCTCGGGGATCTCCCTCTTCCCCCCTCGGCGCTACCCCATACTCGCCTCGCTCCACTCTCATCGGCTCTCAAGACCTCGATGTTAAGAGCCGTCCAAATATTTCCACTCTACGACTTAGCATGTATGTAGTAACGGTGAGTAATATTTTTCAAATATTGATTTCAAAAGTACCGTGAGAGGCCTTAAATTCGTAGTATAGGCTGTTCCCTGTAAAATGAGCATTTCTAAGGCCGTGCTAGAAAATGCCTTTCAGCTTATTTGTATCCTTTCGCCATTTGTTAATATAAAAATTGCCACGTGACTAAAAAACACAGTGCATATATTTTATAGCTGTCGGAAGTTGAAGTCTGAGGTCACAATAAAATAACTTTTTTTTTTTTTTTGTTATTATGCCTGCTGGGATGGTTTTAAAAAGTGCTCACTTTACCGTTAATAGACCATACTTCAAGGCAGTGAAAGTGGGGGTCAAAACTCTACGGAGCCAGATAGCATCGTAAACCGCTCTTAAAAGGAGCCGATCACGAAATTACGAGCAATAACGCTGACTACCATCTCCCACACTTTATCTCAGAGTTTGGCATACGTCGTGCGCAAATGGGGGCAAGGCACGGCTCTTGCCGTTTTTGGTCTGTTCAAGCGAACAAAGATCGATATCTAAGCAAATATTCTATCGCGAGTATTTTAATACCACACGGCCATTGTGCGGCGAAGTTGAGGGGAAAGAGAATCGTGACACGTTGGTTACGGTGTGTCCCCTGCATTTTCGAGTCTTTTGTTCGGAAGGTTTCAGACCTCACGACCGCTTTGCCGCTATGTAATTACTTGGGAGCGATTTTATGCTAATACAGGTGTGCGCCGGGTTGCGTGGTATTCGAAGAATCAAGCGAAACTTCGCCTTCTTGCAGTTTATTTGGACACGTAGTCTGCATAGTCTGTAAGCAGTTTTTCCTCCTAATATAATCTAATATTTAAAAAAAACCAACATTGAAATATTTAAAAATACGTTGGGCTTTATTCCTTCTATGCGGTAATCTCTGATAACTTAACAATAAAATAAGGTGGAACTGTAACAGTTTCTTAAGGGGGATCAGTCTCCGCCATCTTGGATTTTTAGAATTNTTAACAATAAAATAAGGTGGAACTGTAACAGTTTCTTAAGGGGGATCAGTCTCCGCCATCTTGGATTTTTAGAATTCTTCGCAGAAACCTGCAGTATAGAATTTGTACTGAGTTTTACAGAACGACACGAGATAGGACACACCTGTGTAGATTTTCTGAAGTTGGTATTGCTTGACTGTTGTGGTTTGTTTAACTGTTGTTTTCACCCGCAAAAAAAAAAAATCACATACTTCCTAGTTAAAAATTAATAAAGGCAGTGAAAACGTAACAACTTGATAAAGCTCGAGCGTCTGTTATTTATGCTGTGTCGTGCGAAAAAATTTCGTTAAACCAACTTAAATGTAAGTAATGACGAAATATGGATAAATTCTAGATGGCAGGGACTGGTGCCCCTTAAGGTCATTCGGAGTGCTGGAGCTTTTGAAGGCAGGAATAGGATAGCAATGAAATTTCGTGAGAAGTGTGTAAGGTCGTAAAAGTGTTACTTACCTGCCCCGGAGTACGGTAGGACACAGTATGGGATGGGCGTGGAAGGTGTCCCCGCGACCAGTGGTTTATATCTGCCGTCCTCGTGATGCCATTACCAAGTATATTACGACAACACATTTGAAGCAACGTTCGGTCCATGATGAAGCGTACGTGTTTGTGTGCGTGGTTTAGTTCTTAAGTGTTATTTTGCTTTCGGCAAATTAAATGGCGAATTATGCATTAACGATGTGCTCAACGACTCTTGTAACACAGACGGCATGAGTAGAATAAAAATGATGTCTATGGCACATCGGGATCCAGGATGGGAGANGTCTATGGCACATCGGGATCCAGGATGGGAGATCGGAATTGTTCATGCTCTGTCATTCAAGTCCCCCGGCAGCCATTTTCCCCTCAATTTCACTTTCTCCCCTCAAAATTTCCTGTTTTCCCCTCAAAAGAGCACCGATACCCCCAGTTGAAAAAACGATTCCCCGAAAGGCACTTTTCGATCCATTGGAATGACTTGGGGGGGGGGGGTCATTTTTGAGAGCAGAACAGTGGTGGCCATATTGGTTTTATAGGGTATGCCAAATCGATAGTGTTCAGGGTCCGGAGTCAGACTTGACCATCAGCCATCTCGGTTCTGTCAGCCATCTTGTCCACCATATGTTAGATGTCGGCTACCTTAACCTTTGACCTCGACACCGTGCCCATGACATCGGATTACCTTGAACCAAAAAAATTTAAAAAAAATTCAAAGAATTTATTTAACAAATATAAAAAAATTATTAACAAATAATTAAAAATCCTAAAAATATTCCGAAAAATTTCAACAAATTCCCAAAAAAACTCTAGACACTTGACTCAAGACGCATGACCCAAAACGCAAGACGGAAGACCCCTGACCCAAGACCCTCAACCAGAAATTAAAAAAATTANACTCAAGACGCATGACCCAAAACGCAAGACGGAAGACCCCTGACCCAAGACCCTCAACCAGAAATTAAAAAAATTTAAATTTCGAATGTTTGGACATAATGGGGCCTGCAACCGAAGCCGGCATCATGCTCTGTCATTTCTGTCTTTCGGTTGCCATTTTATGATGTCGCCCAACCACCAAATTAAATCCAAGGGACCTTAAACTTTACCTCTGACCTTGATTCCGTGCCCATGACCTTGAATTACCTTGCACCCAAAAATAATTACTAATTTTTTTATAAAATAAAAAAATCGAAAGAAAATTAACAAATTGAAGACATGTTTTTTTATCAATCTTCCGCTCAATCTCGCAATATTTCCATCAATCAGCACCACACTCGCCACAATCAGCACCATACTCATCACAATTGCAACCACACTCACTACAATCAGCACCACAAACAGCACCACTCGCACCATAATCAGCACAATGTACACCACAATCAGCACCACACACGCTGCCACAATCGGCACCGCAATCAGCAATCCATGCCAATCCACTCAAATCCACATACAAATCCACTCCAATCCATACACCAATCCATACACTAATCCACCCCAACAACACTCCAATCCACACACCTATCCACACCAACCCACCAATCTACACACAATTCCCGCACCAATTCCCACAAATCCACATCAATACACACATGAATCAGCACACCAATCCACACACCAATCCGTACGCCAATCCACACACTAATCCACATGCCAATCCACACACCAATCCGTACGCCAATCCACACGCCAATCCATATAGCAATCATCACACCAATCCGCACGCTAGTCCACAAACCAATATACTCCAATCCACACATGAACCCACACACCAATTCACATCAATCCACACACCAACCAATACCAATCCACACCAACCCATACCAAACCACCCCAATCCATACCAATCCTTCGCAATCCTCCTCCACTTTTTAAAGCAACTTATGCTAATCCTTCTGATCAATCCCAATCCTTAGAAATCCCCCTCCGCAATCCACAGCAATCCATGCCAATCCTTCGATCAATCCCAATCCTTCGATCAATCCCAATCCTTAGCAATCCACTGCAAACAATCCCAATCCATCGATCAATCCCAATCCTTAGCAATCCACTGCAAACAATCCCAATCCATCGATCAATCCCAATCCTTCCATAGATCCTTTGGTTTTTCCCCACCCATGTGTATAGAAATTACATTCGTTCGCCAACTGTCTCCACATTTGTACATGTCAACAGAATTAATGTTTTATATGCAGTCCACTATCCGTGCATTTTTATACTAAAGTCTTTATTATCATTTTATATCCACATCTTTCCGTTAATAGTCGAGTGCTCATAGGGTCACTTTAAAGTTGTGAGGTGAAAAAGGANCAATCCACTGCAAACAATCCCAATCCATCGATCAATCCCAATCCTTCCATAGATCCTTTGGTTTTTCCCCACCCACGTGTATAGAAATTACATTCGTTCGCCAACTGTCTCCACATTTGTACATGTCAACAGAATTAATGTTTTATATGCAGTCCACTATCCGTGCATTTTTATACTAAAGTCTTTATTGTCATTTTATATCCACATCTTTCCGTTAATAGTTGAGTGCTCATAGGGTCACTTTAAAGTTGTGAGGTGAAAAAGGANTCATTTTATATCCACATCTTTCCGTTAATAGTTGAGTGCTCATAGGGTCACTTTAAAGTTGTGAGGTGAAAAAGGATACGGCACATAAAAAAAAGAAAAACCAATCATTTTATAATAATAATTGATTATTATTTTGTAATTACAATTTCAGAAAAAAGCAGTTAATCACAACATGCGATCTATCCCCGATCCTTCAATTTACTAATGATTGAAGATATTCCGTAAATGTGCGAGAGATCCCCGCGTTTCTGAACGTCAATAAAATATCCAAGTCTATCAACAAGTTCATTCGGGTCCTCGGGAAATAGGTAGCCAGTATTGTCGGCGTCTTCTGCCTTCTTCGTGTAGCTTATTGCAGCAAATGTGTTGGAGNCTCGGGAAATAGGTAGCCAGTATTGTCGGCGTCTTCTGCCTTCTTCGTGTAGCTTATTGCAGCAAATGTGTTGGAGTGGTGTGTCAGTGAATCGAGAAAATCATCATTGTTTTCAGCACTATCACTGCCCTCAAGTTAATTTTCATCAATGCTNTCGGGAAATAGGTAGCCAGTATTGTCGGCGTCTTCTGCCTTCTTCGTGTAGCTTATTGCAGCAAATGTGTTGGAGGGTGTGTCAGTGAATCGAGAAAATCATCATTGTTTTCAGCACTATCACTGCCCTCAAGTTCATTTTCATCAATGCTNGGTGTGTCAGTGAATCGAGAAAATCATCATTGTTTTCAGCACTATCACTGCCCTCAAGTTCATTTTCATCAATGCTCTCTTCATGGTCATCTTCACCTCCTGTTTTGTATTATATGTTAAATTTAATAGCTTTTCTTTGTAGCAGGAGTTGTTTGCTCAACAGTATTTATAGCCGACGACAGTTAATTTTGAAGTTCGTAGACTTCACGCGAAAGTCTTGCAAGTGTGCATTCCACATAAACCAACTCTACTGCACTCATTCCGTCTTTATCATTAACTGTCTCATCATAATCGCCTGTCGAATCGGTACCCATCGATGCAGCAAGAGGTATTGCCGGCAAAAATTGCCGACTCCCAGTAGACGAATCCTGGCAGATCTCGGTAAGTTCTTGCAATGTATCGCCTTGCACAAACAGCATGGGACCAATGTCGTAATGCTTCATCGCGCGGAAAAGGTTCTTCGTACAGGTCGTCCTCTCATGCCGACGAGAATTTTGATCATAGGTGAAAACGCGCTCACAGAATCGGCACTGGCGACAACAAGTTAGCAATGATGCAGGTCGCGGCTCCATGATCGTTGATGTCAAAGCCAGGCCTTCGTATTCGCAATTCATCTTCGTGGTATGACGAGAGAGCACTTCCAAATCGATGTTCACCTCACGGTGTCAGAACATCAACTGTCAATTTTTTCTACATAAATGGGGTTCTTTTAACAGAAAAGAGCTTACTTAGGCTTGTGGCCGCAAAAGGCCATTTCACAATATTTTGTTAGTATGTCCGCAAATTCGAATTGTAATTTTCCTTTGAAACAATGCATAGTGACTGCGTGCGAGTTGCGACTGTACGCAGACATGTTTGATAAAAATGAAATCGACCAGCACGTGTATATTACCAGCAGCTGAAATGTATTTTTTCTTTGGACGGGGTACAAATTTCTTCTTTTTGAACAAATTTAAATTCTATAAAGAATTGCTGTAAGTAAAGACGGTTTCATAACAACAAAATCTTCACTTTTGTTTAATTTCAAAAATTTCGGCGAGAAGAATTTTACACATTCTCCATTCATTCTGTAGAGGAAAATTACGAACGCGACTTGAAAGTCTATTACTTAAAGTACGCAACAAAACAGACAAGGCCCTCCCAACAGATATTAACCACTAATAAATATACTTCATTGCAGCCTCAGGCGTGTAGTTTTGATCATGGTAAAATGTACACACTCAATTTTCTAGTCACATGGCAATGTTTATATCACAAGTGCCAGCGAATATAGATATTGGTTGAAAGGAAAACATTTGCAGGGTNCTAGTCACATGGCAATGTTTATATCACAAGTGCCAGCGAATATAGATATTGGTTGAAAGGAAAACATTTGCAGGGTCTTAAAAAGTGCTCACTTTACCGTGGATATCCTGTGCATGTGCGGCTGGAGTTGGCGGTACAAACTGGCCTTCCACTTCCATGTTCGTAAGTACTACGTGGTAACGCCTCTAGAGACTTCGGAGCCGGGAGGGCAGCCGCTAAGGAAAATGCTCAGGGCCGAGCGAAATGGATGACGTCCGGTTGATACCCGTGTCGCAGCACAGCACTGATTAAACAGGCTAAGGTCACCACTTCTGCACCGTGAGTTGTGGTTCAATTAGCACGTCATTTCCGGCCGCATTCATTTTGAAAGCGCGTTCGCGTTTTGCGTTTCGAGCGAGTGCACTAACAGGACCCTGAGAATTTCTAGATTATATCCGGTAGCAAGGTAGACTTCGCACAATTATTCTTTTATTGCAGTGTTACGCGCTGACGCGAGCTCCGTGCGTGATCCGGCTCTGTGCGGGGGTGACCCACCTCGACCCTTCTCTCTCCCCAGGCGGACCCACTCGCTGCCCCGTCGCTCACTCGGGTGGGGGAAGAGATGACTGACAGTGGCGACCCAGCTGACGTCACAGCCCCTCTCCTACTTCCCCCTGCTGGAGAATCCAACGTGTTTTGAGGATGCGCAAGAATATTCTGGGAACTAGGACCCTCGGCGCAACGCGGCAATTAGAGAAATTTCTGGGTGATGGTCTACGACCCTATAAATACAAGCCACAGCTGGACTGTCGGCAGTCTTGGTAGAAGCCTTTTAGCTGAGTGTGGTAATCGAGCGACGTGCAGAGGACGGACGACGACGGGAGATTGCGAGGCGACGGCGGACGAGGTGTTTGTGGTGTGAATGGACGAGAGGGCGTGAAACCCGACGAATGAAGACTGCTGTGCGTGGGGGCTCTGGGAGAACTCTAGAACATTGCGGACTGGTGGGACATGGACTAAACTGAGGCGAGACTGAATAACATGTGATACGTACTTTATTGTAAATATTGGAACTGTCAAATATTGACATGTAATTTGAAAAATAATGGAATACGTTTTGATACGCTGTCTATTGCGAGTGAGTTTTAATTATCTAATTACGTTAATTTCTTTGAGGANATAATGGAATACGTTTTGATACGCTGTCTATTGCGAGTGAGTTTTAATTATCTAATTACGTTAATTTCTTTGAGGTAAGTTGTATTGATTGAAGTCATTAATTGCAAACAGCAAGTGATATAAATTTATTTTGAGATGTTGAGTCAAGAGAATTTTGTTTGCCGTTATTGTAAATAAAACTAGGAAATTATAATTAACTCTTTTATTTAATTAAGACCTCCATCCCTTGACGAACTTGGTTTAGCCCACTGACTTTGGAAGAGAAATTGTGGCAATACTGCTTCTGCGGTGGTGTAGTGGTCAGATTACTCGCTCCCACTTAGGCGAACCGGGTTCAATTCACTGCGGGGTAGCTCCCGGATTTCCGCAAGTGGGAATCGTGCCGGACGATTACGCTGGTCGGTGGGTTTTCTCGGGGATCTCCCGTTCCCCCCCGGTCATGCTTTCCGACGACGCTCCTTACTCACCTCGCTTTACCCTCATCTACTCTTAAGATCTCGATGTTAAGTCTCTGCTTCACTTCTTTGCAGAAATTCTTCGTTTTCGCATTATAATTTCGGATTCATGACAATGTGCGATTATAGAAAATTTACATTTTAAAGAGTTGTTTAGTATTTTTGTGCGTAATTTTAATTGTATGTTATCAGCTTGTTGTCAAAAGTCGAGAACATGTTTCTATTTTATCAATAGGTTCCTTCCTTTTTGCAAACAGGAAATAACACGCAGTGAAAATTAGATACAAGCGTATTAAACAACTAGTAAATTGTACATTTAATATAATGAAAAATTTCCAGTAATACTTGTGAGACTGAAATTATGACATGAAGACGACTATTTTCTCAATAATAGGCGAAGTCAAGTCGTAAGAACCACCCAAATCTCTTCACTCACTCGTTCAATATTTCTCAGAGTTAAATTCTTCCATGCATAAATCTTTGGTCGGCGGTATAAGCACGTAAGTCCTATTACAATTGCGTTTAACGTATATCCTTTATACCACGCACCAAAGAAATGTTTAAATATCTGAGCGAGGTGGCGCAGCGGTAAAACACTAGATTTACATTCTGGAAGACTCTGATTCGATTCCCAGCCCGGTTCAATTCCATTTAGTTTTCTGCTGTTTTCTGAAATCTCCAGACTGATGTCGGGGTGGTTTCCTTACACAAGGCGATTGTCCATTTCTTCGCCATTTCTGATTTTCTTTCCTGGTCACCAGTTCTGTCTCATCATCCCCGCTCTCAACGAGAGCCTCATCTAAGTATCATTTTTAATTTACCTTTGAAGGTATGTTGTTCCGTAAAGTGACGGGTCTTCTAAAATCAGTTCCTTCTTAGTGACATCCCTGTACGTCGGAACAAGTCCTCAAAACATCGCGAGTTGGAATACAAGTGGCCGGGTGGAGGAAGGGTTATGAAGAAATAGAGATAGAAGGAGAGAGGGAGATACGGATAGGCTAAATTATGAAGTAAGCAACAAGAGATTAAATCAATTCCTTCATTTCCGTAGGCTTACGGAGCAGCATGACTGAAACACCAAACTCTGCTTACCAAATGTTTGGTAAAAGAAACAACAGAATCAAAATGGCGTTACATATAACAATACGAAATTATGCCGTACCGTTATTTTCAATTATAGGAACCAGCTTAGAATATGCGGTGAAGGTATAACACGCCGTCTTTCATTTTTGTTCAATGAAGGAGATATTTTTGCTCCCCTTCGGTGTCGAATGTGTGCGAGTCACGATGCGTACCATTGCGTATTCTAATGACTCAAGAGGCGTTACGTCGAACAGTTCTACCAGTTTTGGACTTTAGCTTGTGTGAACAAACCACCAAAACACTGGGCATGAACTGTGAACCAGTGCAAGACATTTAGACGGCATTCTTGTAAAGAATTCAAACAGTTAAACATATTCTGCTGAACTTATAACTACTAGAGTATGTGGAGTGTCGCACCTATGCCTGCTAAAAATTAAATTGCTGAGTAATAACAGCATCGCTCCACACCGCTTAAAAACTGCACAACAGTGTTTATTAATGGCTTATATGAGTAAATAACAAGTCAGTGATCTTGAGATGTGTTGCTCCAGCAAGAACAGCTCGCTAGTATCTACTGCGCTAATAAAACACAGTGTTTGCCGTCCATCATGCCTTACTATTGAGCACTCAAATTTTCGTAGAAAAAAGAACAAGCAGCTTGGACAATACATTATTGTACTTAAATTCCAAACCACTAGAACATAGTAGGCATAGATGTGGTGAAATATCGACTTTATGACCAGTAGAACATAGTAGGCATAGATGTGGTGAAATATCTACTTTATGACCAGTAGAACATAGTATGCATAGATGTGGTGAAATATCGACTTTATGACCACTAGAATATAGTAGGCATAGAGGTGGCGAAATATCGACTTTTTAAATAACTGACGTAGCCTGTGCCTGTGGTGCATAAAAAAGAGACGCACTCGTCCACGGCCATAACCAAGAACTTTTAATGGATGGGAGTAAGGCAAGGATTTTCTAAGAATGTTTTATTCGAACTTCTAAACGCGCATGTAGCCTACATACTCTGGTGTAGATGATGAAATTAAGTTGTTTTGACTNTGTTTTATTCGAACTTCTAAACGCGCATGTAGCCTACATACTCTGGTGTAGATGATGAAATTAAGTTGTTTTGACTGAACTCAATTTATCATTTCACCTCTTCGTTGCTAGTAACATAACAGCGAGGAAGTCCTCTTAAGATAGTCCCTTAAAATCCAAAATAATTGAAATTTTGAAAGTAAACGAGGAAGTAGCTGTGGAGTTCTCCTCTACTACAGAGTGCAGTTTGAGAGAGGAGAGAGAATAAGTGGCAACTAATAACGATACTAGATTATAGTCCATTCACGGTTACTTCCAACTTTTCTGAGGCGCTGCTAAAGTTTCTGCTTCCAGGATATTCCTCCGCCTTATGCAACCAAAGCTTAGAAGATTACACCACAGGGCCAGCGCACCGCATTCGTGCGCGCGCAGTGTAATAATATTGTTAAATATTATAATTTATAAATTTATTATAGGTAAAAGTTTGATTTAACCAAAAATAAGGCACTTTTATGATAACGCAAGTATAAAACGTTTGCGATACGTAACATATTTAGGAAGCAACAAAACACGTCTTATGTATGGGGTATTTTTTTTAAAGATTTGATTCAAGAAGTGTGAAGAAACCACGAATAGACTATACACGTAATATTGATGGCTGGTTGTTGATAAAGAGTGGGTTCTAGCTTGACTGAGTTGAGTTGAGAGATATGGGCGGCTCTTAACAACGAGGTCTTGAGAGCCGATTAGGGTGAAATTAGNATAATGGAATACGTTTTGATACGCTGTCTATTGCGAGTGAGTTTTAATTATCTAATTACGTTAATTTCTTTGAGGAAAGTTGTATTGATTGAAGTCATTAATTGCAAACAGCAAGTGATATAAATTTATTTTGAGATGTTGAGTCAAGAGAATTTTGTTTGCCGTTATTGTAAATAAAACTAGGGAATTATAATTAACTCTTTTATTTAATTAAGACCTCCATCCCTTTACGAACTTGGTTTAGCCCACTGACTTTGGAAGAGAAATTGTGACAATACAGCTTCTGCGGTGGTGTCGTGGTCAAGACTACTCGCTCCCACTTAGGCGAACCGGGTTCAATTCACTGCGGGGTAGCTCCCGGATTTCCGCAAGTGGGAATCGTGCCGGACGATTACGCTGGTCGGTGGGTTTTCTCGGGGATCTCCCGTTCCCCCCCGGTCATGCTTTCCGACGACGCTCCTTACTCACCTCGCTTTACCCTCATCTACTCTTAAGATCTCGATGTTAAGTCTCTGCTTCACTTCTTTGCAGAAATTCTTCGTTTTCGCATTATAATTTCGGATTCATGACAATGTGCGATTATAGAAAATTTACATTTTAAAGAGTTGTTTAGTATTTTTGTGCGTAATTTTAATTGTATGTTATCAGCTTGTTGTCAAAAGTCGAGAACATATTTCTATTTTATCAATAGGTTCCTTCCTTTTTGCAAACAGGAAATAACACGTAGTGAAAATTAGATACAAGCGTATTAAACAACTAGTAAATTGTACATTTAATATAATGAAAAATTTCCAGTAATACTTGTGAGACTGAAATTATGACATGAAGACGACTATTTTCTCAATAATAGGTGAATTCAAGTCGTAAGAACCACCCAAATCTCTTCACTCACTCGTTCACTGTTTCTCTCTCAGAGTTAAATTCTTCTATGCATAAATCTTTGGTCGGCGGTATAAGCACGTAAGTCCTATTACAATTGCGTATAACGTATATCCTTTATACCACGCACCAAAGAAATGTTTAAATATCTGAGCGAGGTGGCGCAGCGGTAAAACACTAGATTTACATTCTGGAAGACTCTGATTCGATTCCCAGCCCGGTTCTGTTCCATTTAGTTTTCTGCTGTTTTCTGAAATCTCCAGACTGATGTCGGGGTGGTTTCCTTACACAAGGCGATTGTCCATTTCTTCGCCATTTCTNCCATTTCTTCTCCATTTCTGATTTTCTTTCCTGGTCACCAGTTCTGTCTCATCATCCCCGCTCTCAACGAGAGCCTCATCTAAGTATCATTTTTAATTTACCTTTGAAGGTATGTTGTTCCGTAAAGTGACGGGTCTTCTAAAATCAGTTCCTTCTTAGTGACATCCCTGTACGTCGGAACGAGTCTTCAAAACATCGCGAGTTGGAATACAAGTGGCCGGGTGGAGGAAGGGTTATGAAGAAATAGAGATAGAAGGAGAGAGGGAGATACGGATAGGCTAAATTATGAAGTAAGCAACAAGAGATTAAATCAATTCCTTCATTTCCGTAGGCTTACGGAGCAGCATGACTGAAACACCAAACTCTGCTTACCAAATGTTTGGTAAAAGAAACAACAGAATCAAAATGGCGTTACATATAACAATACGAAATTATGCCGTACCGTTATTTTCAATTATAGGAACCAGCTTAGAATATGCGGTGAAGGTATAACACGCCGTCTTTCATTTTTGTTCAATGAAGGAGATATTTTTGCTCCCCTTCGGTGTCGAATGTGTGCGAGTCACGATGCGTACCATTGCGTATTATAATGACTCAAGAGGCGTTACGTCGAACAGTTCTACCAGTTTTGGACTTTAGCTTGTGTGAACAAACCACCAAAACACTGGGCATGAACTGTGAACCAGTGCAAGACATTTAGACGGCATTCTTGTAAAGAATTCAAACAGTTAAACATATTCTGCTGAACTTATAACTACTAGAGTATGTGGAGTGTCGCACCTATGCCTGCTAAAAATTAAATTGCTGAGTAATAAGAGCATCGCTCCACACCGCTTAAAAACTGCACAACAGTGTTTATTAATGGCTTATATGAGTAAATAACAAGTCAGTGATCTTGAGATGTGTTGCTCCAGCAAGAACAGCTCGCTAGTATCTACTGCGCTAATAAAACACAGTGTTTGCCGTCCATCATGCTTTACTATTGAGCACTCAAATTTTCGTAGAAAAAAGAACAAGCAGCTTGGACAATACATTATTGTACTTAAATTCCAAACCACTAGAACATAGTAGGCATAGATGTGGTGAAATATCGACTTTATGACCAGTAGAACATAGTAGGCATAGATGTGGTGAAATATCGACTTTATGACCAGTAGAACATAGTATGCATAGATGTGGTGAAATATCGACTTTATGACCACTAGAATATAGTAGGCATAGAGTGGCGAAATATCGACTTTTTAAATAACTGACGTAGCCTGTGCCTGTGGTGCATAAAAAAGAGACGCACTCGTCCACGGCCATAACCAAGAACTTTTAATGGATGGGAGTAAGGCAAGGATTTTCTAAGAATGTTTTATTCGAACTTCTAAACGCGCATGTAGCCTACATACTCTGGTGTAGATGATGAAATTAAGTTGTTTTGACTGAACTCAATTTATCATTTCACCTCTTCGTTGCTAGTAACATAACAGCGAAGAAGTCTCTCTTAGGATAGTCACTTGAATACAAAATAATTGAAATTTTGAAAGTAAACGAGGAAGTAGCTGTGGAGTTCTCCTCTACTACAGAGTGTAGTTTGAGAGAGGAGAGAGAATAAGTGGCAACTAATAACGATACTAGATTATAGTCCATTCACGGTTACTTCCAACTTTTCTGAGGCGCTGCTAAAGTTTCTGCTTTCAGGATATTCCTCCGCCTTATGCAAACAAAGCTTAGAAGATTACACCACAGAGCCAACGCATCGCATTCATGCGCGCGCAGTGTAATACTATTGTTAAATATTGTAATTTATAAATTAATTATAGGTAAAAGTTTGATTTAACCAAAAATAAGGTACTTTTATGATAACGCAAGTATAAAACGTTTGCGATACGTAACATATTTAGGAAGCAACAAAACACGTCTTATGTATGGGGTATTTTTTTTAAGATTTGATTCAAGAAGTGTGAAGAAACCACGAATAGACTATACACATAATATTGATGGCTGGTTGTTGATAAAGAGTGGGTTCTTGCTTGACTGAGTTGAGTTGAGAGATATGGGCGGCTCTTAACAACGAGGTCTTGAGAGCCGATTAGGGTGAAATTAGNGCTTGACTGAGTTGAGTTGAGAGATATGGGCGGCTCTTAACAACGAGGTCTTGAGAGCCGATTAGGGTGAAATTAGGTGAGAATGGAGCAGCGTCGGAACGCAAGTGCGGGGTAATCGGGAGATCTCCAAGAAAACCCGCTGACCAGCGACACAGTCCGGCACGATTCCCACTTGCGAAAATCCGGGAGTGACCCGGCTGGGGATTTAACCCGGTTCGCCATGGTAGGAGGCGAGCAGTCTGACCGCTCTGCCACCGCGGCCCCCTTTTAGCTTGACGCCGCCCACTAGCCCAGTTACGCTTCCAAATAGTTCACCTGCATTGCCGCTACCAGCACGTGGCGCCACTGTGCTATGATACTACAGTATTGAAAAAATTGTAAAGCAATCCCCTCTTTATAGCCTGTAAAAAAGTAAGGACTTATGTTTTTTCGATCAGCGAAACGTAACTACAGAATGTGTAATGCATGTTGTAGCAAACATTCCGTGAACTCAAAATGGCGGGCAATGATCCTACTTCAGCGAAGCCATAATATCTCGTTTACTATTCCCATCTCGGAGTCAAATTATTCCATGCATAAATCTTTGGTCTGGGTATAGACAAGTCTTATTACAATTGCGTATGACTTATGCCCTTTATACCACGCAGCGAACAGATGTATTTTGGTTTATTGAACCTTTTCAAATCTCTGAGCGAGGTATAGACTTGTTTTGTTACATTCTCGTGTTAGATCAGACCCAGTGGCTCTGGAACAGTTCTGAATTATGAAAAATAGCGGCGGTGGAGGGGGGACTACAGGCCGAAACGCGAGTCAAAATAAATTACAGACAATATCTCAATATTTTCAAATTACTGCTGAAAAATGTTTGGAAAGGAAAGAGTAAGTTATTAGGGAGTATTTTATTAACTCTCAATTTAATATCGTCTAGCACGTATTTGGGGAAAGTAAATATTTTACGTAAACATACTTACATCACCACAGTCGACACATTTTGCCACGCGAAATATCTTGTGAGTCTGTGAATTTAAAGTGCTTCGTTTAACGGAATGAAAACATAAATACATGCCTAGCTACTCTGTTGAAAAAAAAAGTTAATTCCTTGTATGCGTAAAGTTAAACTTTCTTTTTTGAGCAAGCATATTATTTTCCAAAAGAGTATTGCGTTTACAGCAGCGAGACTTGTCGTTACCATATATGTGTACGCCCTAACACAGGCATTTATTTTGCAGAAATATGCCAACTGGTTATAACAGTGAGCTACACAGAATATAATACCTTAAAATAACGCTCAGTAATCCGTTCGTAAAATCCTGTTAGGGAAATATAATAAAAATAACAACCGGTGTTCAGTATTGAATACAGTTCATATATTCCTTACTGTTTCAAAGAACTGCATAGTCGTGTCCATCGTTGTGTCTGCTGTACCATGGATGTGAAAGGCAAGAGAGGACTTACATAAACAGCGTCTGCAAGGTACGAGGTGTTTCCCGCCTCTGATGATGACATAGGACGACAAAGGAGGAGGGTGATTTGTTACCTAACTTCCACGCTACCATAATAACGTTTATAACACTAGTTATTCCCTGACATGCCTTTCATGTTCCACTTCAATAGAAGACGGTCACTTTTGAATGCCCACTATAAATTCCTTGCACGCTCATACGCATAACTATTAAAACATACTTACTAAAGCATAAAATACTGCAGTAAACCTACACGTATTACCATACAGGATAAACAATCTAATAGTCTTTGCTGTTTCTCAACTGGCCGCTCTAAACGAAAACCGGGTTCAAATGAGATTCGATTATGTAGAGTTTTATTAATTGTCGAAAGTGCTATACGGTATTTTTCCGTAACTTCCTGTTAGTATATGTCGAAACTTATATTTCTTACTTTTATGTCTTAGAAAATAGTTGACTGATGGTGCGAACTACGAAAATTTGGATCACTACGACGCGACGTAGATACATCTCAAAGGCAGGGTTGTTAGATCTCGAAAACCGGATAGACCTGGAAATGTCAGGGAATCTGGATGTCTCGAGGGAAAACGTGGAAAAGTACAAGAAGATGAGGACCTATGCTATAAATTTTATACTTTCAATACAGTTTAACCTAAAAAATTCTTCTGCATGACCAAAGCTTCACATTAAGAGAACCTAAGTAATACCTGCGTAACCAAAAAGTAACTGGCATTATGTGACAAGCAGCCTCGCATTGAATTATTGCACCCCTCGTCCAGTTATTAGGACATCTACTCGCGAAAATCGGGTGTCTTTACGATATCACTGAACATTTACACTTTTATAATATTTCAGAGGGTAGTTAGTCTCTCTCTCTCTCTCTCTCTCTCAAAAAAAATACTGAGTTGCTCTTTGCATTAGGTGAAACTCCATGATCCACTGGTTCACTAATCGCTAATCTCATGAGATCTACCTCTGTGCGCTTAAGTAAAGTACTTCTGCGTCCTCAATAGTATACTCTGCTTGAGTAAAGCTTGAATAAAAATTGTCATGACAAGCCTGCAAACTTCAATCGAGCTTGCTACGCAAGCAGAAAAATTTGAATCAAGCTTGAATGAAGCTAACTTGTTTCTACAAGCATAATTCAAGCCATCCACAAGCTTGCCATTAGCATACGCGACAGCCATGAGAAATTTGGCGTGAATCAAGCTTGAATCACACATTACATGCCAATCAAGGCGAATTAAATTGAAATGACAAGTTTACATGCTATCGGGGGTTTCACTTGTCAATTGTGGCATGTGTGTGTGAAGCTTTTTGTGACAGAATTCGTAATTATGAAGTGGAATGCAAGAGGGAATTTTTAAAGTCTCACTTCCCGCGTATACGGTTGCTAGACCTGCACTGCAGACGCAGCCCCCACGGAAGTCTCGACCCCGCGAAGAGACGTCACTAACAGCCTATGAGACGCAGGCTCCAAATACACTTGCCGCCGCTGTCCAGCGTACCCATAGAACCCATTGTTAAATATCCTTGATACTTAGTATGTTGTGTATATGATACAGGTCACATTACACGTGATTTAGTCGGCAAAGTTAAGCAGGAGAGCCGACCTCCCGTGGCGCAATCGGCTGCGCCACCGGTCTGGGGTGCGGGAGGTTCTGGGCCCGAATCCTAGCTAAGACATGGGTGTTAGTTTAAGTTATCTTATAAGTGAGTTTATCAGTTGTCTCCTGATAAGCCTTCTGGTACAACACCAGGGGACGTTAATAAGCCCTTTCCAATCCAATTAATTAGGAGCATAGAAACTTAAGCTCTCATATTTCGAAATTTTTGCGTCTTTTCGGTTCTATATTTTGACAACTATAACCATTTTACTGCATACATTCACATTTATAGTGGTCCTTATGCAAATCTCTTTCAGATAATGAAATTTAAAAATATCGTGACATGATGAGCCACCGTCTCGGGAGGCTGCTGTGCCGAGCCTCGGCGCGACATGTTACAACAGCTTCCGAAAAAAAAAAAAAAAACTGTGAAGCTCTTGCACGCGCCAGTCTGTGATCGAGAGGGCATTAGTGAGGTTGTTGACGTAAACGACTCTTGTAACGGCGCGTACGCACGAAGTTGCAGTTTTAAAAACTCTGCGATCGCATGCTGGGATGGAGATGCTCACTCGACTCGGCCAAACAAGTTGCGCGATTTGAAAGTATTGATGTCTACCAATTACCGGCATGTGAAACAGGTTGTGTCGTAATCTCTCGGTAAACTGGTCAGTAACTTTCACGTTTCTTGTTATTTTTATTATATACATTTTATCCTCGGAGCTACCATTAGTTGGTAAAATGAAAGCGAACCGAGCAATCCATCTAACATTTTCCTTGTAAAAGGGGAAGGTATTAATAAAGCCCAACAGGATAAAGACTCAATCTTTAAATGAATAATTGCCAGTGCATGATTTCGATACGTGAATTCTACTTGACGGTTCTGCGTATGCGTCATTGGTTTTCGAATGTGACATTTGCCATCAGGAACACATTTTTCTGACATTCATTCAAGAATTTTTCGTCACATTAAACACAGGTCCCAAATTTCACACAGCAGTTATTAAACCGAAGATATATTCTTTCATTTTCTAGAAACACAAAATTCCCGTTAACGTTTTGTTGTAAGGAGAGTAGGCGTAAGTCTTAAGAAATAAAAAGTAGTTGTCTGCGAAAAAAAAATTGCATGCATGAAATAAGGTTGCATAGATAATGGCTGGCTTCAGTCAAATCTATTTTTGAAGTATTAGTTAGGCATACCAATTCAAAACAAGCTCTAACATTTTTTTTTTAATTTTTCTGTAAAATTATATAACGACACTTGCTTTTAAAAAACATCACTTCTATTTACAACCAACAATTATACCTCAGAAAATGTATTATTTTTATTTAATATTATATGCCAATTTTGTAACATAACTAAGTTGTTTTTGTGCTAATCACAGACGTTGACTTAGTAGTAAGTTAAATTAGGAAATATATTTCGATACTAACAACAACAAAAAAATCCTTCATTCGGTAAGTGCCGGAAAATGTCTTGCACCCACGAAATGACACTGTATTTTTGGATAACTAGACGATCCTCTTGGGTCACGCCTCTAAAATGACTTAGTAATTTCTGTTTATAAGGATGCAACAGTTTTGTAATTTCATTCAAGCACAAGTTATTCTTAAGAGGCCGTTCCATAGTTTCAGGAGCACTATGCAACCCGCAAACACCCCGTCTAATCCAAGACTAATTTTGTTACGGTTTAAGCATAGAAAACCGACATTATTGGAAGTGATCATTTATTTTATTACAAGTGCACTTATTTCATTTTGAAATGCGTGTGGAATGTTATACGGTTGGTGAGAGGTGTTAAGGCATGTTATGTGATGTTATGCGGGCGTTGATAGGTGTTACGGCATGTGTGGGATGCTATAAGGTTGTGAGAGGGTGTTAAAACGTAATGGATGATGTTATAAGCGTGGTGAGAAGTGTTAAGGCATGCGTGGGATGCTATAAGGTTGTGAGAGGGTGTTAAAGCGTGATGTACGATGTTATAAGCGTGCTGAGAGGTGATAAGGCACGTGTGGGATGTTACAAGTGTTGTGAGGGATGTAAAGGCAGGTGTGTGATGTTGCAAGGGAGGTGAGAGATGTTGAAGCATGCTCTGTAATGTTACAAGTGTTGTGACGGATGTCAAGGCAGGTGTGTGTGTGATGTCACAAGGGAGGCGAGAGGTGTTGAAGCCGCTGTCTTGCGCGTGTTGCAGGCGGCGTCTCCGGCGGCGGCGCAGGGCCACCCGCAGCTGGACTACCTGAACTCGGTGACGGTGGGCGCGGACCCTTACTCGCAGACGCTCAACTCGCTGCACCAGACGGCGGCCGCAGCGCACCACTACAACCAGCTGACGGCGGCTGCAGTGTCGGCGGGACAGCGCGGCGCCGCCTCCCACGATGTGCTGCGCCGCGGCGACGCCGATGCCCTCCACGTGGTCAGTACACCCCCTTCACGCTTAGCTGCAATATTTTACTTGTAGGTACGCAAATTTATTTTTGGCAAATAATTACGAAAGAATTACTTGTAGAGGGACAAGAAGATTTTCGGCAACTAGTTTCCATAGAATTGTTTGTGAAACGTACAAAATTTTTTTAGTATGCTACCTTCTTTTGGTATGGTATGTCCTGTGAAGAGAATTTTTAAAGATACTTTTTCGGTTGATTAAAGTGCATAAAGACTGCAGTTGTCCTTATTTCTCAATATAGCATTTTCTACATGGCATTTTTTTTCTCACAAAACAAGCAAAAAATGCCAGACTTTAGTTCTCTTCTTGTTTTCTTAAGGATCCTAGAAATCTCTGGGCGAGCCTGCAAAATCACTTGGTCAAACACTGACGTTAGTTTTGGTTTACTTTCGTTTTCCATCCGATCCGTGCTTTTAAATAAGGGAATATTTAGCTCCACCCGAATATTTTCTACTTGCTTTAAACCTCTGTAAGAGAAAATGTACCTATTTGTACAGTGTTTTAAGCCACTGATAAATAAGTAGTCCAATGTCGTACACGGAGATTGGCTGTTGCGTGCGCATCCCCCCCCCCCACTTCTCCCTTTTGGACCATCGTGGTTAGTTCACTCGTAACTGAGCGTTCTTTAACGCCCTGCTTATATTTGCATGTATAAAAATGTGTGAGAATTGGCTACATATACGGAATGTAACTAAACTCTACCAACAAATATTGACAGGTTATTCTGCATAAAAAATAGTTATATATATATATATATATATATATATATATATATATATATATAAATAAACACACACACACATACGACCTGTAACCCAAGTCTATTCCGGAAAGTGTAACTGAAGCAGATGTTTACTGCCGGGAACACAGCCACAATAAAAAACAAATCTCCGAGTTTCTGGATAATTAATTATTGAATAACGAAGTGAAAACCATAAAAAAAAACGGGTGTCTGTATCTGTGCCCTTCCGTAAAGATGGATGCACCGAATCATCGACCATGTGTTCATTGAAAAATGTAATACACTGGTATTTTTGGGTTGATCCCTAGCGGATTAGTAATATACCATACGTAGTAAACAAAAAGGTCGCCTTGTGTTTTTACCCAACACACCACTGTTTTCGAGAAAATAATGCGTACTTTTCAAACACTGAATCTCAAGGTTTGCAGTTTTTAGTTTAAATTTCGCGTTTATCTGGAGTCAGCAAAGTCGTGTTGTAAAACAGACAATAGCACTGCGTGCTTAACAGACTGAATGTCGTAACGTTTCAATTAAAATCTTACATTTAATTCAAAATGCATATTGCAAAAAAAAAAATTAGGCCAGGCCTTAGTAATACGTATATAACGAGTACGGGTGCAGGGCATACGGACAGGAAGGGTTGTGGAATTAAGGATGCTCGTCACCAAAATGTTCATTATGTTATATTTGTACAAAATACCATTCAACCTAAAGACATTGCTTGTAAGTACTTTATCTTCGCTCAAGAAAATATTAAATCACGTGGTTTTTTCATTATGGCATGTCAAAATCACAATCTTAGCGTTCTTGAGAGGTACAAATAAAATAATGAAAGTTGAGTCCAGAGATTTGGACGGCTGTTAACAACTAGGTCAACTAGGTCTTGAGAGCCGATAAAGTAAATGAAAGCAGAAAAGTTGAAGGCTGTTCACGTCAAAGTAAACACTTTTTAAAACAAACCTTAAAAAAAATACTACCCATAACTTCATATATGTTGCAGTACGTAATGGCAAGCAAGTGCCCAGTTAAGTTGGCAGCGAATTACGAAAAGTAGTTACACGTTTTCGACGTTGTATTGAGAATGAAACATTTACATTTATGGCTACTGAGTTCAATGTTTTTTTTTTAATTTTATGCTTAACAGCATGGATTTGCATATTAATAAAGCACATGCTTTAAAAAAAAATTCTCAGTTCCCCTGAAAGGCTCACGAATAAAGTGAGACGATACATGTCAATGTCAATTTTACTTACAACTGAAGGATACAAAATGAGGAGGAAAGTAGATCCTAAGCAGGGCTTACAAAAATGCTCAGTTTATTTTAAAGGGATAATGGAAAATCTCAAAAAAAAAATGTTTGAGTCGACATATCTTCTATAACACTAACTAGTTAATTTTTCCTAATTGAATGAACAAGGTTTTCATTCGGCTAAGTCGTTTCTAGACCAATCACGAACGGTCTGCCTTATAGTATCAGAATTCTCATTGGCACAGTGAAATGGAGTAGTAGCTTCATACATGCATGACAGCCAATAGGAAATAAAACTGTCGGAAATGTGTACAGTATGTTGAATCCTAGCTAACAGTCAACTTTTCCCGTGATAAACTATCTTCTCTGCCTATAACAAGAGTGACTGAGAGGTCATGTCTCAATTCATTTTCGGATAAGCTTGGGAAAATTTATTTGACAAAAATTCATAGTGTGCTACAAACCAAAAATATATAAAATATTACTTTAAAAAAAATTGATAAAACTTTTTACAGAGTTATTTTTAATATTTTTGAAGTACTTAAGTCATGGTATCTCATTCCAAAGAGAATTGTCTAAATTCGGTTAGTTAATTAGTTTTCATTATTTGTACAGCCCAAAAACTCTACAATTGCGATTCTGACATGTCATTATGCAAAAAAAAAAGCTGTCTAATTTACTTTTTTTTCTTCTAGAAAATATTACTTATAAATAGGGCCAGTGACTTTTCGCGTAAAAATCGGAGCACACAGTAGACTTCAATACTATATACACACCTCAGCTGTTGTTATGCCTCCATTGGCTGCTGGTGCCGTGTCCGTCTTTGACCAAGCCACTCAGGACTAAGTAACTCCGACACTGAACGTCCGTGATTCATGGGCAAACGGTTAACACGGGTTAAAACATTTTTTAGCCAATCCAAGAAGCTGGACGACCCTACAGTGCTTTGGACTGTATCTTTTCTCGAAATCTTATCGCGAAATATCACTGCCCCTACTGGTAAGTACTGTCTAGAAGTTCAACGGTGTTTCGTACGAGTATGAAATAATGAATGGTTCGGTAAGCATCGCTGTTAAAGAAAGTAGCAAAGCCTATTGGTGCGGATGCAGCAGTCCGACGACATTGTACCTCGTTAAGGCCACACCAGGCAACATGCCGCACAGTTGCCGGCGCAGTCCGCGGCGCAGTGGATAAGACGTGGGTCAAGAACTGCAGCTGCGCTGGCAGATCAGGCCCGGCGATAAGTGTCGGGGGGAGAGTAATTGTGGAGCGGTATCATGTCGGCCGTGTAATCAGACTCTCGCCTGCTAACAATGCCCGACATTTGCATAATTTATTATGACGGAGCACCGCCGTGTTTGCACAGATAGCCGAGGTCGCCCAGCTTAAATTTTCCACGTTGCAGAGTCTGGGGGAAAAAAAAAAAAAAAGAATAAGTCTCTCGGGAGACGTAACTNACAGGTTCTGAGCAATTTCAGTTGTGATCTACCATAGCAGAGGAGTTTCATTTTCAGACAGTTCTTTTAGCAAGAAGTTCTCATTTATAATTAAATAACCATCGCATGCAGCAAAATAAAAGTCAAGCCATGTTTTTTTTTTTTTTTTTTTGTAATTTGCGTTTTAAATTTTTTATAGTTTTAATTTAAACATCTTGATGGTCGACTGTTTAGCATGCAACGCTGCTGCCTGTTTTTTTGCACACCCAGACTTGGCTGATACAAGATAAGTGCGAAATAAATATTTGAAGTGCCAAAATCCCGTTGTTCTTAAAATAAACCGCTTATCTTCATAAAACCATGCTTAAGCACTGTTCAACATTTAACACGAAAAAAATAAAACGATAAAGACGCCAAACTGTTACTAAACAATAATTAGAAAATGAAAAAAAAAAATATATATATATGTAGGGCTATTTTATTCATATTTCTACATCTTCCTTTAGGAAATGCGTATTTCGAGTGTAAAACTTGTTCGTTTATTACAATAACTTATGCTGTATGAGTATTTTACATTTAAACTCGACAGACGCAACATGGCGGCGATTTCGTAATTTATAAGTTTCGAAGTTGACAAAACGCAATACGTAAGTTACAAAAAACATGTAGTAGATTTTGCAAAAAAAAAAAAAATGGTTACGTAAATGTTTTTTGATTAAAAAAAGTGCCAATTGGAACACGACCTCAGTTATACTTTTCTGTACGGCTCAATTTTCTCAATTTTTTCACCAGGATTCATGATAAGTTGTGCTTAAACAGTACACACATACAAGTTCGCGAATATTGCTTACAAAGCGTGTTGGCGCAAAGGCGACGAGTTTGACTCTTAGCCTATTCGGAAGTGCGCCTGAGTTAGATCCCCGTTCTGGCCACTCACAATGACAATGTTTCCACAATGCAGGTTCCCAAGCTCCTGTTTTCAACGACGTGGATTTGGAAGAGAATTTGAATCGTAAATAAATGGTTCTAGGTTATATAGCCTCTTTCACACTCACATTAATTTTTGGCTTCATGTGTTGCAAACAAATTTTTTTGATGAGCTCTGTACTGAAGCTGACGCGAAACTTGCTTCTTTGTCTCAATCTCAATGAGCTGTAGGCTTTGTGCGCGATGATAGTGACACGAACCGTTAATAACGTGGAGGACGGTTTTCGAATCATATACCTACGGTTCCCGCATTTTCGCATGTGGGACTATGCCGCTGGTCGGTGGGTTTCCTCGGGGATCTCCCGTAATTACGTTCCGGCGCAGCTCCATCAGCCTCATCGGCTCTAAACACCTCGATATTAGGGCCGTCAAAATACGGGAGATAAAGTCTTCATATCGAGATTCGCAGCGCTCAAAATACGGCCAAATATATCCATAATGCGCGTTATGAACGCAGCTCTGTACGCAGACCTGGATGGGATATCACAAAGAACCATAGCTAGGACTTTTGGTATAGACTGTTAACAGTAAACTGAGTACTTTTGAAAGCCTTACTAAGCTCTTCTTGTATGCACATTGTGTATCCTTTTATCATCTGTAAAATTTACGTTTGCCATGGGCCTTAACACATTCGGCATGCGTTGGTCAAGAAAAACAGTTAAATTATTTGAAAAGGAAAAATTAAAAAATATGCTGATCCATACACTTACATGCGTTAAAAAAATAAAAATAAAACTAAATAATTTCAAAATTCCCTAATGTTTAATGTACTTTAATTCAACGTTAAGACGTAGAAATAATTTCCCTCGTTCCTTGCCAACTTTAATGTGCGCATGCCAGTCAGTGTGCCCATTAAAATACGTGCACCTAGGGGCAGTGACATTTTCCAAAGGTTGATTTCAAAAGTGCACAATTATAATCGTGAACAGCCCATATCTTCTAGTAATCTACGTCGAGCTGCGAAGATCTGTCGTGCGGGACCTATCTTCTGCTGGAATCTAAGTGACTCGTTACATTTATTATACGACGAAAAGCTGTTACGTGCTACGGGACCCACTTTCCTGGGGCTTTAACTGCGTTACAGTGTGATAGCAACGGCTTAACACGAAATTCTATATTACCTAGAGTATGTTCCCCAACGTAAAGAACCCATACTTCAAACGATCTGTAACGAAACTTTTAAGGCTATAGTCTACTCATGGTTACTTCCAACTTTTGGGAAGCCCTGCTAAAGTTCTCATTTCAGGATTTTCCTCCGCCTTGTAAAAACAAATCTTAACTAGGTGTGGAGGATTACACCAAAGGAATAACGCACCGTATTTGTGAGCACTCACTTTAATAATATTTTCCATGAGAACTATTTCTTACTAAGACAATATCAACACAGCTATTTTCTCCTTGTTTTTATTAATATTAATTATAAATTAAATGTTATAACTTATAGACGAAAATTAAGTAGAAGTTCATTTTAACCAAGAATAAGATACCTTTATGTTAAGAGAATTAGTTCTATGGTGCTTGCGATACATGGTAGATTTCGTACGTGGGGCGATTTTTCAGATGTTTGAATTAAAAAGTGCGAATAGACTATTAGGCTGACAGGGTAACCATTTAAAGTCTCGTGTTTGTACGCTGCATGACAGTACTGTGTGCGTTGCGCGTGGAGGCGATANGAGAAAACGTTGCATGACAGTACTGTGTGCGTTGCGCGTGGAGGCGATATCACGTTACGTATGGTGTCTGGCGTCGTCCTTATGCTTGTTTTGAAGCTTGTGTTGTGCTAGTAAAAAAAACCTCAAGGTAGGCGGGGTGCTTAAGAACAAACTGAATCGGAATCTTTCCCTGCCGACATGTTGAAATTATTTTACATTTAACTATTGCGCTTCGAACTGCAATTATATTCTACTCCGCATTGTTGTGGCTTGAACTCTTAACATATTTCCCCGACGTTCAATGTCGGGAAAATGCATCATTATCCCTTCTATGAGTATTATTATATTATATAATACTATATATAAGCCAGTTGGCCTGGTGATGGCACGCGTATATTCAACGTTGACTGTTGCTTGATAGCGTGACAAAAAACTTCTCGTACGTTCTTTTTCTAAAGTTGCTGTTCAACATTCCTCGGTACTAGTCAGCAAAGACATGTTACAACATTATTACTGTAACCTTTATTTGGAAGCTAAGGGTTGACAAGAGATACGACATTTTTGTCAGCCTGTAGACAGAAAAGTAAGAATGGATGATATTAATGACAATAAAGTTTTCCTTTACACATATATTAAACAAGTAAACACATTTGTAGTTTTTTTTCATACTTCCCGAGCTTTATGGCTCTGAAATAGTCTATCAATGTGGTGGCGTAAGCACATAGATAACGTTACCCCATATATGAGGTTTAATATTTTTTCCCCCGTAGATTTGTTACAGTTGTTTTTCCGAATACATCTGTCGCCAGGTTAGCTCATTCGATAGCATTTAAGGGGGAGGATCTACAAAAGTAATGTAAAAGCAACTCTTGACCCGTGAATTTCAGTTGAATCCAAACCATCAATAGAGTGTTTTTCTAATATATTTTTTGTCCACTCTTCGCATCTTTGATTCTTCTTCGGGTCGAACACTTAGAACATTTATTACTCCGTGGGAAGGAAACTCAGAATTCGAGGGTGTTTGAGTGCTAGAAAGAAACATTTTTATATGTTAGCATCATCGCGGCATAGCACGAGAGAAATCTTTTTTTAGAGGATTTCAAAGATCATCGGATTCTGTTGCTCCTCCCACACACAATTCGTCGCCTTTGTATGGCCAATTGAACGTTTTCATCCACTACTTATATTTGCTTCTCAGGTAAGAGTTTTTTGGTCGACTGCGCTTCTTGAATCTCCCTTGTACACCTGCCAGCCGGGCGATTTCATCTCTTAAGCTGTCGGCAGTTCTACAGACAAACTTCACGGCTTCCGAGGTTCACACGATTTCGCGAGGTTGACAGCTATCGCCAGGGTAGCTGGCTTTTAACATCCTCGCTTTCGGGGATTGTAGCAGAGATTTCCGAACAGGTGTCGCGCACGTTTTGTCGAAAGTCAGTCATTCGATTTCCAGAGTGCTCTCTCTCTTTCTCTCTCTCTCTCTCTCTCTCTCTCCCTCTCTTCCTCTCTCTTTCAGATACTGAAGCAATACTTTGGTACGTTTAATTTTAAAGAAAAGGTCATTGAAGTTTCCGCTTTGAGAGAGATGATTAAGTGCAGCCTTGCCCCCGTCCGGGCATTCCATGGCCAGTATTATTTCTTATTCTTGCTGATAGCACAACTAAGAAAGCACTTTAAATACTATTTAATGATACATGTCCATGGATGCGTACAAATATTTAATCATATCACTATCTTGCTCCCGATTTTTTACTTTTTCCTTTATTTTCTTTTATAAATCCAATATATCAAATGTGGAAATGTCCGAGTCTGCTTCCATTATTACGTCAAGATTTTAGCTTCTTTTGGTACAGATTCCTGTTCTTACTTCAAAGTTACAATCGCAGCCGGTAGGTTTCAATTTAAATTTATTTTACATGATAGTTATTTCTGATGTTATATTTCCTATCTAGATTTATAGCGCGGTCTTGTAAGATTTTTACGTAGGAACAACCAAAAAATTATTCTCATGCTGCAATGTAAATATAATAGGTTGATTGTAATTCCTTATAATATTTATTAGCAGTTTGAGTTAATAAACCATACTGCCATGGTAATAAGCTAATAATAAAATATGTTATTTCACCTTCTACTGTATTATGATTGCAAGTCGTGGTACAGAATGTTTAGTAATATTCTAAACTGACAGGGCTTTAGTTAATCTTGCACTAGAAATTGTCGTATTATGAGACATTAATAACGTAAATTGGCTATGTAAGTATGTCACACAGATGAACTCTCGTACTGGATGCTTAGAATCAGACACTTTTGTATTTGTAAAGTGTTAACTTTCGCAGAAACAGATGAGCTTCGATACTACATAACTGCGCCAAATTAAGCGATAGTTTATGTGTGTTTATGCGGGAAGTAAAATATACAATTCATTGAACAACCTTCATGTAGACCATGTGTTGGTAATGGCGAAGTTATACTACTGGCTGGTCCCCAAGACAACTTGGCAGGGTAATTTTGCGGTGGTCTGCCAGACCTATAAACAATTTGAAAAATTACAAGATTTCATGCCGGGATTCGAACCTGGACTCTCCCCCCCCCCTCACGGT
>NQII01001682.1:340741-353830 GCA_002778355.1 Clitarchus hookeri
GTCAACTCCAGGTCATGCTCGTACCGTGATAGTACCCAACCGAACGAGACCACACTTATTTCAATAATGTTTTTTTTTAAATTAGTCACGGTTTTATAGTATCGGAACGTATCACCCTGCAAACGTTACCTGCTCGTACTCCATGTGTAGATCTGATTTGAAAGACGTATTGACGTCAGAAAACTGGAATGAATCATGTTAAGTCATTTAATTGCCACAGCCAGCGAATAAATATTTCCCGTCATAAGACGACAGTTCAGCATGTAAAGGAAGAGTTAAGAGGCGTCCATAGTAAACATAGTTAAACGCCTCAAGGTCACACGCCCAGCTATAAGGAAGCATCGAGACGGCAATGGAAAATAAAAAACAACCTTCACGTGTCTTCTGTTTCCTCAGAATCTTTAGCGGTGACTTAGGGTTTTAATAAAAACTATTTGTTCAGATAAGATACAGCACTGTCGCTACAGTTTGAAACACTGTTTTACTGAACANGGGTTTTAATAAAAACTATTTGTTCAGATAAGATACAGCACTGTCGCTACAGTTTGAAACACTGTTTTACTGAACTATAAATATAGTAGAGGGGTACTAACAGCGACTGTTGCTTACCTTGGCACTTTACAACGACATTTACGTTTCAGTAATCAAATTTATAAATTGGCGACAAAAAAAATATGGACTTTCATTTTTGTCCCCAAAAACATTTACATTAAAACATACGACAGTTTTTTTTTTTTTAAATATAATATACAAAACTGCTTACACTGAGAACCATACGAAAACTAGGGAGGCCCATTAACCCTCGTATTACCACATTAATTTATAGTTTCTGGTGTTGCAAATAATAAAAATTTTGACGCGTGCTGTACTTAAGTTGACGAAGAATTTGTTTCGTTATCACAGCAGTCATAACGTAGCACAGTGTCATGGTTTAGGAATCAGTTACCCACAGGGAAGATCATCGGGCACTGAGCATTGCAGTGCACAGTATCGCCCAACTATGACCTTGCTGTGCAACATGTAGACAATTGTCTACAACGGGCATGAAAGGGGTTAAGAGAAATAAAACGTGCGTGCTGTGTACATCAAGCATGTATTTCNACGTGCGTGCTGTGTACATCAAGCATGTATTTCCGTCATAGACGAGCCGCAGCGATGCACGCGAGGGCGGAGTAGAGAGGCGATATTGCAGGGTGGCTGCGGGAAACTGGCGCCCCTATTAAAACACGCGAGAGAGAAAGTGCGTGTCGGAGAGACGCGGCAGAAGAAGAGGGAGTCGGAGGACCAATATTCCAGTCTTTTCGACACAAAAGCCAATAATGAGGTAAGGACTCTCNGCAGAAGAAGAGGGAGTCGGAGGACCAATATTCCAGTCTTTTCGACACAAAAGCCAATAATGAGGTAAGGACTCTCGTCTGCTGAAAAATGTCCTCCCCACCCTTGCGCCGCTTCGCATCCCCCCTCGTCGATATATCAGGGGGTCTGAAGAGCAGCTGTGGGGGAGGGTTTCGCTTCACGGTTGCAGCAGATAAGAGTTATGAAGAAATGTCGGAACTGTAGCAGTGTAATCGCGGATGGCGATTAAAGCCTCGTTTTCGCGTGGATATCGCTGTAAAGACCTTTGGTTTGTGTCATAATTTCAGTTTCAGACGTATTACTGGAAATGCTTGATTATTGAAAATTTACCATTTACTAATTGTTTAACACTTCTGTATCTAATTTTCACTGTGTGTTATTTCCTGCTTGCAAAAACGCAGGAACTCACTGATAAAATGTAAATATTTTCCTGACCTTTTACAACTAGCAGATAACAGACAATTAAAATTAAATCCAAAAATAGCAAAAACTCTTTAAACGTAAATTTTCTATTATCTTACATTGCCAGTAATTGCTATGAATCTGAAATTATGACACGAAAACAAAGAGTTTCAGCAAAAGGGGGTGGAGCCGAGCCTTAAGGCTCTTACGCACCTGAAGCTGTTTTGCGCGCTGAAGGTCCAGAAACGAGGGAGCGGGTACGGGCGACATTAACACGCGCGCTTTGCGCACCATCGCACCTACGCGAAAGACTCCGAACTGGCTTGCAGTGTATCCGCCGTTGCGGTGCACACTCTTAACTATATCTGTAACCGTGAAACGCAATGAAAGCCCACAGATTAAACTACATACGTATATTTGCACTTTTCTCCTACCTGCGAAGGAAACTGCGTAGATTGGCTCTAAAGTTTTTTTTTATTTACCATTTTACGATATCCCCCCCCCTTTTTTTTTTGCTAATCTTAGCATGGTAAAAGCAAAAGTATAAATCATTGGATTATTGTTTTTTTTACATTTTATCGCAAAAATTTGTATTCCCAGAACATTTATTTACTGAAATGTGATTAAACGCGCAAACAAAGAATTCATAGAAAATATTGTAGTGCATTTGTAGTCCTGTTAATGGATCCGCCTGGCTGGCACAGGAAACACGTTATTAAAAAACGGTTGAATATTTCCAGTGGTGTATAAACACGAAAAGCATTAAGAAACTTTTCGTGCTCAAGACAAGTTCCAAGTTTTCATTTCCACTTCAAGGGCGTGAAAATGTTTAAAACAGGTNTTTCGTGCTCAAGACAAGTTCCAAGTTTTCATTTCCACTTCAAGGGCGTGAAAATGTTTAAAACAGGTGTTTTTTTAGAATCACTTTTAGCGGCCATTTTTTTTACAGTAAACTAAGAGTTCTCTTTAGACACGCGTCATACTTTTAACTTTCCAGAAATGCCATAAATATATAAGGTCTCACCGCTTAAAGGCACATTCAGACTAGTATCCGACGTAGAGACTGCACGCCAGTTGAGATTCTTGCGCGTAGAGGCGACGAGGCAAGTGNCACATTCAGACTAGTATCCGACGTAGAGACTGCACGCCAGTTGAGATTCTTGCGCGTAGAGGCGACGAGGCAAGTGGTGAGTGAGCAAGATTCGGCCTTAGAGCTTACGAGTTTCGAGGCGTCGAACGCGCAGTGTAGTTGCTGGCACGTGGAACCTAAGTATTAGACTGAACAAGAGGCAATGGGTAACGAGATATTATTAAAATTATCAAAATTATTTCTACTTCTACAATACTGTGGACAAGATTGCCCACTCAATACTCCGGAAGTCACTGGTTCGAGTATTTATTACTTCCATATTTTGTATTTTTCGCGTGTCACAGATTTACGCACAGAGCGTTAAAAAAATAAAACTATTGATACGAATCCCGTGCAAGGCCTAGCAGTTCGATTGTCTTCAAGGCCTGCGGCGTGGAAGGATTGTAATGGCTAATATGCTCCGAATGCCTTTTTTTTTGTCGCGGGTGCACAAACAAATAAAAGGCGTCATGACGTGGGCAGATACAGCGGCTGACGCACGTCAACTTGAAAATGGAAGTACGTGTAACAAGGACCCTATACAAGATGGCGAGAGAGAGCGAGAGAGAGATAGAAATAGCAGCAGTGTTTACATAACAAATCAATCTGTAGGCTTGGGTGGAGCTCACCTACCAACTGTTCCCAGCAGAAAAGCAATCAACCGTTGATGCAACGCATCTCGTGTTTAACCTTTCATCAGACTCGGACGACATACTAGCTACACTTGACGCGGGAGAGAAAGGAACGATGTTTCGAATAACGCTTTGCAAACTGCAAACTGCAAACTGCATAACCAAAGACCCGGATGAAACAGTGATATCGAGCCCCCTCCATTCCAATGTCAGGTAAACTAGAATGCTGTAAATAAAATGCATGCTTCTGGAAATATGAAGGTGTATAGACAGAATTTTATAGCGGCCAGGTCAGTTAAAAAATATAAACATAAGTAAGTAACACTTTTAATCTTAGGCGACTTCATGAGTCACCTTATCTGGGGGGGGCCAAGGCGTGACCAACGAGACTACAAGTCCTTACAACCTCTATGTGACGTCACTGGCGGTAGGAAATACCACCCTTACAACCGCTACGAGGCATTGTTTTGCAATATGTAACAATACGGTAAAATAAAATGGGCAGTGTTGAATAATACAAAGTTTTCACTGCTTTCAATCTGTTGCCATTTCTAAGCAAGTTGAGAACGATGTTTAGAAATATTACTTAACTAGCTGTGTCCGCGGCTCCACTCGCGTGGACTACAGAATTATTGTTTAGGGTATTTTTTTTAAATAAAGTTGAATTTTACTTAATGTTAATCTTCTATACTCTTTATATATTATAAAACTCAACGCATCGGTGAATTAAATGGTAAAAACGCTATTTAGTATTTCTTTGTAATAAATAGATATATGCTACCACGGAGTTTTATTTAGTTATTTTTATTCTACACAATTCTTTACTACACGATATTGTT
Source organism: Clitarchus hookeri (assembly GCA_002778355.1). Classification (NCBI taxonomy): domain Eukaryota; kingdom Metazoa; phylum Arthropoda; class Insecta; order Phasmatodea; family Phasmatidae; genus Clitarchus; species Clitarchus hookeri. Next base: position 345,100 of record NQII01001682.1, read on the forward strand.
CCATCTTTAACGGTTTAGACAGCGCATTGCAAGAGAGCACGCAGGCGGCAAACTTTTTTCCGACTTGATTTACTATTATCGTTTGTAAATTTTTTGAGATATTTTCTCGCGATAAAAATTTGCCAATATCACCTTTCAGCCCTCCAACTATTTATGTGCAAGAAATCTCGTCGATCTGTTGCTCGGTTGCGACGTTGCATTGTTATTCCGTTTGTGTACTTTTTCATTTTCCAATAATAATTTCCCCGAGGGAATGAGATATTTTATCGGGATAAAAAGTAGGCTATGTCACTTCCCGGCCCTCCAACTATCTCTGTGCAAAAAATAATATTAATTAGGATGATACATTCTGTAAATATATCAACTAGACATAAGCCATTTCTTAATTTTTGTTGTATTTACTCTGTCGCTATTTGCAAGCACGAAAAAAAAAACGCATTTCAGAAATATNGCCATTTCTTAATTTTTGTTGTATTTACTCTGTCGCTATTTGCAAGCACGAAAAAAAAAACGCATTTCAGAAATATAACCTAATGATACATTCTCAGAATGTATTTAAAAAATAATCCATTCGTTTATTGTTGTTATTGTTGAACCAACGGGGACGTAATTGTACATGCAACCTCTTTGGAGTGAATGCTGTATTTCTTAAAGTAGAATGTCATAATATTTAATCGAAATGAAAAACTCATGTTTGCGATATGTGTACAGAATAATTAAACATTCCCGCACATCGTGACACACATTGAACAGGTGTTTTAGTGAATACTACAGCACAACAGAGTACTTAACAATACAGAGGCGAAATAGCCGAGCTCCAGCCGCACTTGCCAGCAACTTGTCAGATCGCCGTTCGCCAATCAGCGTCTGGTAACCTACTCTCCAGTCGGCAGCCCAGCCAATAGGGAGCCTTTTTCAGGACGCAGCAGCCAATTAGACACAAGACCCGTACCCTAAGCCTAGCGCAGCCAATCAGAGAACGGGTACGCCCACACCAAAGGTACCGCCACGTTATTTCGTCGTGTGTGTATTTATTTGCTGTGTGACAGCGCACAGTATAAAACTTTATCCCAAAGTTGAGTTAATTGTGTCTTTGCTGATATACTTGACACACGTCAGTTAAGGGTTACGCCTGCTTGAACTGCGTTGCAAAGTGTCTGGAATCCTGGTTTTATGACGGAACTATCAAACGTGCCTCCAGTATGCTTGCTTACGAAAAGACATCATACCCCAGACGAGGAAGAAATGTTACTTTAAAGTTGTGGTATCTTCACACTTTTCTAATAAAACATTTGAGAAATCACCCCTTATATGAATGTTTCGTTGTTTACTTAATATGCCTTATATATGAAGCGTTTTATACTTCTGTTAACATAAATGCACCTTATTTTTNTGTTTCGTTGTTTACTTAATATGCCTTATATATGAAGCGTTTTATACTTCTGTTAACATAAATGCACCTTATTTTGATTAAATTAAAAACATTTCTTGTATTTTATAACAATTAAATTGTAATTAATACGAGTAAAACAGGGAGAAANTTTTGATTAAATTAAAAACATTTCTTGTATTTTATAACAATTAAATTGTAATTAATACGAGTAAAACAGGGAGAAAATAACCGTGTTGGCATTGCCTAGTAAGAGATAGCTCTTATGTAAAATATTATTACACCGAGTGCGCACGAATGCGGTGCGTTGTCCCTTTGGTGTAATTTTTTAGGCTCGGTTAATCTTTGTTTGCGGAAGGCGGAGGAACATCTGGAAAATTNGCGTTGTCCCTTTGGTGTAATTTTTTAGGCTCGGTTAATCTTTGTTTGCGGAAGGCGGAGGAACATCTGGAAAATTGAACTTTAGCAGAACTTTAGAAAAGTTGGAAGTAACCGTGAATGAACTGAACGAAGCATGCTGTAAATATTATTTTGGAGCCCTCCAATGTAGTTAAAAACGGCTTTTTCAGACTACCTTACAATTTAAAAAACCTACTAGCCGGACACGAGAAAAACTACACAAAGAGCTTGCATTGAACTTTGCTACAGACTTTTAATTAATAAAATGGTAGCCACCTCTGAAAGTGCCGTAGGTACACGCAGCACTACGAGAGCACTGCACGCCAGTTCAGAGTCCTGCGCGTGGCGGCGATGGCGCTCTTGTAGCGCGTGCCAGTGTGACCCTTATAGCTCCCGCTCTTCTCGGCCAAAAAAGGAGAAAAATATTGCAGTCAGGTGGGACCTTTAACCAACCTTTGTCAGACACGTTAAAACGTAAGGTTTCAGATATTTTCTAACGCGTTGAGCACGAGAAAAGAAATATTTCATTTCAAATATTTTACACCTTTTCGCTTCGGCGTAAAACATTCTATAGTTTCAGTTTCAACAAACGACAAAACATACGCTAGAGCATCTCATATGCATCCCCAAATGTAAAGGCACGATAATCAGATAATGGCCATAAAGCCGCTATTAACATCGAATGTAACTTGTTACANGAGCATCTCATATGCATCCCCAAATGTAAAGGCACGATAATCAGATAATGGCCATAAAGCCGCTATTAACATCGAATGTAACTTGTTACACTCACTTTTACAATAACTGTTTTGAGAAAATTTGACGTATTACTTTCAAAGGCTTCAGATTAAGTAAAGTATTATTAATAAATGCATATGACTTCTGACAGAAGTAAGTTCAGACTAATTACTATAACTTAAAAAATATATATATTTTTTGCCTTGTTTGAAAACACATAGGATCAAGCTCTTCAAGTCTAATGAACTTAGGCATGAAGATTGCCTGAGGATTCTAACCATGATATCCCGGGTTCAAATCCTTGACAAACCACAGACGTGTTTTCCGTTTGTATGTGAAAGTATAGTTAGTATTCCACCCACCATACTGCCTTTCCACACAAAGCAAAGCCGTCGCACAAATACGCCCCGCATTGTAACAATATAAATAAAAATTAAACGAGGCACAACTGTATTGTTCTAAGTCGTAACCTACTGGAACAGCTTTCACTTGAAATTTCCATATAGTAGTTGACAGATATTGAACAAGAATGTGAAGTAAAACAAGCATTCAAAATTTACTGGTTTGAATATCTTCACGTGCACGAATTTATAAAAATGCAATGTCTGAATACTATAAACCTCGTTGACTGAAAATATGAGACTGAAAACTGACTATAAAATAAACTAACTCTTAACACCGTCGTCTTTCAAGCAATATACTTAGAGGCGGGGCTTAAAATGTCACCTCACTTATTTTATCTACAAGTTACGCGGTAAAAAGTTGTAGCGTTAAAATGTTTGCTGTCCGACCGTTATACAATTTTATTCCTCATGTCCATATAAATTAATTAAATGTAGCGGTTGTGCACCGTATCTGGTATAGCTGCAATCTACTTTAGATGTGAAGTTCAGAGAGATAAGTTCCAACTGTCTCGTGTGTTTAAGTGTAATGAAGCGTACCTTTATAACTTGCGTGCTTACTGGATATTAAGTGGTCTTTATCACATTTAGTGAAATGTAGGGCTCCATTATATTTCCGTTACCTCATTAACATTGGCATTTTCTTAGCTGCGCAGTATCCAGAGGTATTGCAATAAAATTTGTTTTTTTATGGCGTTAAACAATTTTTACGGGCGTGAATTGCAACCTGATACATACATTACTTACATAATTTATTTCTTCCTGTGAATTTAAAAAAAAAAACAGCAGTAGTTTATGCCAGTATATATTAGTTGCTATCTGACGGCCTTAAGTTCCGTTCGCCGAGTAATTCTAAGCTATCCACTAATGTTGACAAACTAATGCAGTTATTTTAATGATGCCTTTTTTTGTTTTTAACATTACTTTGTTCTCCTGGACACATTCGTTTACCAAGGAGGGGGAAAACAATACTTTTGATTTTTCAACAGCCAAATTTCTATAATACTGATCGCTAGACAGAAACCGCTCGCACGCGCATTATAATGTAGTGTTTAAAAAACGCCAGTAGTCATAAAACTAAAACTATAACCAGAAACCACGACTCAAGAATTATAGGAGTTGTCACATTCGTTGACGATCATTACTTGAAAGGCACGTTATACAATCACCTCTATCTGCGGCTATGACTCGCAATTTTTTTATCCCCTATCCGCTTATCGTGACGTAACAAGTGTTGGTCAGTTTGTGAGCCTTGAGAGTGTTTTTGTAGAAAGTTCCAGGAGATGACAATATTTAAGATCTGCATTCCAAGAAGAAGATCAGTCAACTGTTACCACATAAGCGATATTATCATAAATGTTCCAACGCGAAGCATAAATTTGCATGAAAATCTTCCTAGTGCATGTAATTTCTCTGGTTTAGTACTCCATCCTAACATGGGTGATTAATTACCGTTTCTTATTATGGACGAAATATGAGAGAGAATTCATGGGATTTGAAAACACATCTAAAAATTCATTAAAATTATTAGGTATGTAGTGTTACACAGAGGCCTGAGGGGCGTATCTGAGTTCGTGAGGGATGGAGGTCTTAATGAAAATAAAATAACTAAATTTGATTTTTAAGTTTACAGTGAGCTCAATATTTAATGTATATTTTTACTATAATTAATGTCCTTCTTTATGTATTTGTTTGGTTATTGTTAATTAACTCATACTCATAATTAACACACGTTCAGTCTATCTATTACCATAATTTGTACTATTGTTCACTCACGCATCCAGTCCAATAGTCCAGTCTGCAGTCGTACTCTCCACTGCTCTGGTGTTCGCAGTAGCAGATTTTCCTCCATATGGTCACTTCTCTCGCCACGCGCTTCTCTTCTCGCTAGTCGTCTATCGCTGAAACTCATCCATTCAATAACTGCCAGCTCGGGGGCCCAACGCACTATTTATACTCTGCTGGCTTTGACCTGGAAAGTTCACCGCACCCCGAGCAACTAAGTCGGTAATCCAGAGCATCCTTCAGATGTCTCAAAGACACCCGATACCCAAGGTCGGGAGCGGCACGCATCCTGATAGGCATAACAGGCACGCTTTGTAAACATTCCTTTGTCAAAAGCCGCTGCGTCTCCGGTTGCAACTGATTGCGCGCGCTTCAATCAATCATCCGTGCCTCGCGCGCTCAGAGCGACCGCCTGTAACAGTAGCATAAATATACAATAAGCGTTTAAATATTAATTCCGTTATAATGGTTTTGTCGGGAAAAAAATGGCATTTAAGATGTATTTCTACAGTCTATAACTGCCTTTAGAATTTTGAGTTGGGTGGCCTCTTGGGAGTGTAGTTTGGTGGAAAAAACGTGCATTTCAAAGAATAGTGTAAATACTCTGGGCTATAGCAACACAGTTCGCATGCCGCCTGGACAGGTTAGCCGAGCTTGTAAGTCATCGTGGTCGAAGCATGAGGGTTAGATGATGCGACGGGAGAGAGGCTCCCCCCTCCCAGGACTAGCAGGGCACCAAGTGTCCGAGGAGTAAAAGGCAGGACGCGTGTCGACGAGGGGGAGCAGCTCCGGCCGGGCATTGTCGTCGAGTTTTTGGGCCAGTCTGACGGAGCTGGACGGGTAGGGAGAACCCCGGTGTGGCCCGCAGATAGGATTCAGAGGCTGCCGGCCCGGGGGGGTTGGAAAGGAGGGGCTGGTTTATCAGAGGCTGCGCGGGGAAAGTTTACGTCGGATCGCGGGAGGAACAATGGGTGTCAGCCTCGCTCGCGACCGTCGCACCTCCGACCACGACGATAATGCCGCGAAAAACTCGCGGCGACACTGCTGACTCGCGTCAACCAACCCCTTCCCTCTTCCCCTTCAACCCCTCTCTCTTCTGCGATTAACACTCCATGTGTGGACGGAGCCAGAGAGTAGTTACTGCAGCGGTATAGCTACAGCCACGCAGGTTTTTCGCGAAAGTATGGAGCAGCGCCTGAATGAAAGGCGGGGGAAACGGGAGATCCCCGAGAAAACCCGCCGGCACGATTCCCATTTGCAAAAATCCGGGGTGAAACGGCCCGGGATTGAACCCGGTTCACCTTGGTGGGAGGTGAGCAGTCTAACCATTCAGCCACCGTGGCCCAGTCTTACCTATACGTGCGGTCAATAACCAAAGGAAGTTGTGGTTTTGGACGTCGTAAATATTTCCGCGAAAAAATAGATGGACCTAGTTACGTGTTTGACCACTTGTTTTCCGCGAAAAGATTTATGCACAGGCTAGACTTCACTAACCTACGTGCAAACTTGCACATCTCCTTCGGTTGTTGGCCGAGTGTCAATGGAGAAGACATTTTCTTACTTGACTGAACTAATCAGAATAAAGTTACTCCGAAACTGAACGTCCGTGATTCGCGGGCAGATGTCTTAAGACACGTGACAATTAAAATAATCCAATCACGAACGTGCATTTGAAATAAAGTGTTTTGGAGTACAACTGGTCTGGAAATATTTTCGCGAAAAAACAGGTGCTCCTAGCTATTGGCCACGTGTCTGTGTGAGAAGACATTTTCTACTCGACTGAGCCAATCAGACTTAGTTACTCCGACAAGGAACGTCGGTGATCGGCTGATAGATACCTAAGGTACGTGAGAGATGCCATCCTTATATATTTCTCTGTTTTTATACCGTATTTTCGCAAACTCGATGCCCAAACTCCAGATATAGTATAATGGCCAGATTACTCGCCTCCCACTTAGGCAAACCAGGTTCAATTCCCAGCGGGGTCGCTTCCGGATTTTCGCAAGTGGGGATCGTGCCGGCCGATGCCGCTGGTCAGCGGCTTTTCTCGGGGATCTCCCGTTTCCCCCGCTCTTGCATTCCGGCACCGCTCCATACTCACCTAACTTCACCCTCATCGGTTCCCAAGAAATAGGTGTTAAGGGGCCCGCCTGCCTGCGCCGTTTTTATTCCTTTTTTGGCCGAGAAGCGCAGGAGCTATAAGTAGAGACCTGAAAAATGCGCAAGTTCAGTGACCTGCAGGCTAGACTCTACAGTCGTATGTACAGATATGCCGATGCCAACTGTGCATTGGTTGTCTGCAGTCACAGTGGACGGAGACGATTTGACCACCGTTCTCCAGGAGGTGTCAAACGTCGTGTTATATAAACACGTGTTTTGAATTCTAGCTTGTCCTAAGACGAATCCGCGAATTCTTCAGGTCTCTAGCTATAAGGGTTGCACTGTCGCGCGCTACAACAGCGCCATCGCCGCTACGCGCAGGGCTTTGAACTGGCGTGCAGTGTTCTCGTAGTGCTGCGTGTACCTATGGTGACCCTATCATTTTATTTATGAATAGTGTGTAGCAAAGTTCAATACATGCTCTTATCGTAATTTGGCTCGTTTCCGGCTACAGTTTTTTAAGATACGGCTGTCTGAAAAAGCAATTTTTAACTATGCTGGAGGGCTCCAAAATAATATTTACAGCATAAGTGACAACTTTAAAGTACCATTCCTTCCTCGTCTGGAGTATGATGTCTTTTCATAGGTGAGGCACGTTTAATAGTTTCGTATGAAAACCGGATTTCAAATACACCGCAATGCAGTTCAAGCGCCAGGCTGGCGGAATTGTTACGAGCCGTCCAAATCTCTTACTTACTTTTCTCCAGCGTGTACTTGATGGCGAAATGAAGCAACAATGTTTGCAGCTGATACGATCGCACGGAGGCACCGCGGGAGAAAGCTGACTAAGAAGCAAGGGGGCAGGTATCAACACCGGCCACCCGAGGAAATAAAGCTGAGCGATGAGACGCAGGGAAAAGAAAGCGAAATAACTTTTGTTTGTCCAGGTCAAATGCACCGTCGTGAGTGAAAGTGAAGTCCAACCCGACAGAACAACAGGTTGCCGGAATGTTATAAACGCGAGCCTATTTATGTCCCGCCTACGCACTTGAGTACGCAAGCCTGCAAACTGATAAGGTACTCTAGATACGTTTGTGGTCGGTGTAGGTATGTTGGAAAAATATCGATATATCGAAATTACGATATTATATCAACGATGTATCGATAACAAACGCCGACATATTTCAACGATATTTCATCGAAATCAATATCATTTTCCGGGTTTCGGAAATAAGTAGTTCCGAAATGCTCTTTTAATAATCTCTGTTTTGAATACAGAAATTGAATTAAATAATTACTATGTTTACTTTGGCAACATGCAACAAAAACAGGCACCACATCTTCCTGCAATGCCTCGTTTCCTCAATATATAATATTCCAACCAATTTTACATTTGTCAAGTTCTTTAAGTCCATAAAATATCGTGTCCTGATGTACCGAAAATCGATATATTTCTTTTAATATATCGTTTCGTAAAAAGATACTTTTATAAATAACCAATAATAATAATAATATAGATATTTTTTTCCGATATCAACATCCCTACTTTGAGATGAAATAAAAATGTATGACTTTCACAGTAGCTTCGTTTTTACATGATATTACTGTACTGTACTGCACTACAATCGTTCAGTAGCGTACTTCATTCCGATATTCAGAAGGCAGTCTGTCATATCTGCAGGGTTCAGGCGCTTGTCGCACAAACGCAAGGGGCAGCGTTGGGCGGTGCTGTGACGTCAGAATAGGCGGGCCGCGTAACTCGTCCATTCTCAGTAACGAGATGTGCGAGAAGGCATCAGCACGCGTTTGATTTTCAGTACTAACCTCAGTATTTTAATGTAGCTATACAAATGCTACTCTTGAAAATGTGAATCTACACTGAAGAGCCAAAAAAAAAAAAAAAAAAAAAAAAAAAAAA
>NQII01001682.1:353851-377161 GCA_002778355.1 Clitarchus hookeri
AGGCGTGCGTATGCAAATAACAGAGGTATGGAACCAATCAGAGTAACGCGATGCGGTCGGCAGCTATATCGGTTACTTCTGCTACAATGGCAGGTTATCAAGATTTAAGTGAGTTTGAACGTGGTGTTATAGTCGGCGCACGAGAGATGGGACATAGCATCTTCGATGTAGCGATAAAATTTGGATTTTCGCGTACGACCATTTCACGAGTGTACCGTGAATATTAGGAATCCGGTAAAACATCAAATCTTCGACATCGCTGCGGCCGGGAAAAGATCGTGAACGAACGGGACAAACGACGACTGACGAGAATCATTAATCGTGACAGACGTGCAACACTTTCCCAAATTGGCGCAGATTTCAATGCCTCCTGCATACCTTCAGACATTAGTCGAGTCCACGCCACGTCGTCTTGCGGCACTACTGCGTGCTCGCGGGGGCCCTACACGATATTAGGCAGGTGTACCAGTTTTTTTTGGCTCTTCAGTGTATTTCTTTTTCGCCTTTAGCAAATTTGTCTTAACGATAGCGCGCCATAATTTCCCGGGTCCAGTGACATGGCCTCTGTAAAATGGAGCTGCCATCTATTTTTTTAGTTGACTGCTGCCCCTTGAATTAGTCAGTTTTACGCCACACTGTCTTTAGTATTTGTACAAAAAATTATTTGGAGACTAGTTGCCAAGGATATTTTTTCTAACACTACAAATAAATTATAGTAAGTGTCAAAAAACATTTAGTGTGGAACGTGCAAAGCTAATGTTAAATTTTAACAAGCAAGTGTTGCAGACTTGAAGTATATTATAAACATTGAGCTACATAAACAATTTTTTTGTTTTCTAAAATAATGGTTCGTAAATACACAATATTTCAGCTGTAGAATTACAAGAAAATCTTTAGCAACTAGTTTCCAAGCAATTGTTTGTGGTGAGTACACACAATTGTTTAGTGTATAGATCATGTAGTACAGGATTCGGTCTTGTTTTTTTTTTTTTGCATTTTTTTTTTAATGAACCCAATGTAGTCAAGGGTGCTAATTTTGTTCAGCTATACATAACATAAGTTTAATTACTGTGTAGAACATACTGCAACAGTCCACAGGATACCGACTAATCTAGTATATAATCATAGCTCAAAGGACAGGGTTGGAGAGAGAGAGAGAGAGAGAGAGAGAGAGAGAGAGAGAGAGAGAATGCCGCTGGTCTCGCTATCTCCAGCGGCTGTCACAGACACTCTGCTGACTTCACAGGCAGACTCCTACCCACTCGCCTAGTAGGTGTGTTTCTGAACCAGTTTCATTTTTTTTCCCCGCCCAGCCGAGGAATGATTAAACACACGAAAAAAAAACAGAATGGGTCACATAAACAATATTTAATACGCCTTTCGATAGAAGCCGCATTCCGGCGGCCAGAGAGATCCTGCTCGCTCAGGAAGTTCGATCCACTTCTTGGGCGACTTCGAGAAAGTTTTCTGCAACAGCCGAGTTCTAATGACGTTGGTAATAGCTCGGGGTTCTGTCCCACGCCCCCGTTCACACGGGCCGACTGATTCCCCAGACTGGTTTCTAGCGTCGACGAGTTCTATTTCCGTCCGCACGCAGGTTTGTTTACACCCTGGCTTTATTGATTGCTGACTTCTCAGTCACCATCTTTTTGACTCAGAGTACTTAAGGGGCCGCCCCAGTTGTCACATGAATCTCATTGTTAGAGAGGGCCGCGGCGGCGTAGTGGTCAGACTGCTCCCCCCCCCCCTCTCNGACTCCCGGCTGGGTCGCTCCCGGATTTACGCATATGGGGATCGTGCGGGTCGATTCCCAAGTGCGAAAATCTGGGAGTGACCCGGCCGAAGATTGAACCCGGTTCGCATTGGTGGGAGGCGAGCGGCCTAACCGCTCAGCCACCGCGGCCCCTTTCGCAAGTCTGATCACCGTGTTTTATACACTTCTTCAACGATAATACCTGCAAGAAAGTAAGGGCCGAACCTCAAGTTACCTGTTATAGGGTAAAACGGGCTGCTCAGTAGCCAATGAACAGAACAACCCGCGAAATGTACCCGACCTTAGTAATTTGTTATAAGGCTTGCACCGGAAGCCATTGTTCCATCCATTAATGAGACATTTTAAAGTACTATTTTAAATAACTGCTTGTCCGTAATTTCTTATATTTTAATATAAACACTGGCTGACACAACTGCTTTAATGCTGGCTGGGCGTTAGGAAAACTTGCAGAAATTTAAGGTAATGTTAAAATAATAGTTTTTTTTATTACTGGTGATTTAATAAAGGTTTATTCTCATTTTATAGACACGAGGATAAATATTAACGTAACAGTGAAGTATTATCTTTGTAATTATACACTTATTTCTGACTGGAGGACGGATCTAGCAATTGGCCCAGGCAATGCTAGTTTGTCTTCCTGCCAGTTGTGAGCCTTTCCGTCAAACTTTAAAAACCAAGCAGGACATTTAAACGTGTTCAATTGGTCGTGAAATAATTATACGCCGAACCAGGGCATAGCTTAATTAAGTCACACAAAAAAAATTGTCTCGAGAAATAATTTACATCTGACAAGGGTACTTAAACGGGGAGAGGAGGGGGGGGGTAACCACCCTGTTTTCAACGTTTGGTACGTAAATCAATAGTGCGACAGCGATCATTAAAAAATTAATATTCATTACTCGTGGCCAGGGTTTCGCGCGGCAGCTCCATGAACGTAACGTCCAAGGCCCGGCGTGTTGGTTTGTCCGCCCGCTTTCCCCGCCAGCGCTCTACTCTTTCGGAGAGCTGAAATTGCTTAATTGGCTGTTGTCTACATCGGTGTCGACATGTCCTCAACGAGAGTGCTGGTCATCAAGGTGCCAGTTCTCGGTCTTGTGAACCGCATGCACTCACTAGGCCTCTTCCAACACGCACTCATCACAGCTGGGGCACAGACTAGGGTATTGGATACCGAAACAAATTATTACTTTATGTTTGTACCAAACATTGTTCAACTTGTATGCATTGTAAGTGATAGCATTTTCTTCGAATTAAAAAAATTACACTTTTTTTTAAATAATGTGATGTGTAATCCTATTTTTTTTCTCTATTTTGCTGCAGCCATAGTAAGAAATACTAACTAAGCTGAACAAATGAATAAATTTTACAACGTAAACTAACGCCATGGGCTACCGCTTGACGTAACAGTCGTGCATTAAAAAATATTATATTTAACAAATACAAATATATTTTATAATAAACTTTTTTTCCCACATCATGACGGCCGACCGGCTCCTGGTGCCTAATCCTGAATCCATATTTATCCCATTAAAAATACATTATGCCCGACTTCCCATAATTATTCTACTAGCGGCTTATACCGCGAACTCACGCCGCATACGCCAGCAAAATCAAATTGGTGGCACTGGCCAGCAACATTTCGGAACGCCGTTGACCAATCAGCACCTGGTAAATTATTTGCCAGCCGGTAATCCAGCCAATAGGGAACGTTTCGTAAGTTGAAGTAAACAGTGGGACCCCAAGACTCTTTCCAGAGCTTTGCGGAGCTAATCAGCAAGTGGGTAGGCCCACGTCAAAGAAATTTACGCCGTTCCGCTTATGTATGCGTACCTATTCTGTGATTCAGAGCTGAGACATAGAATATTTGAGGACATATAAGCGAAATTATGGCATGTATTGCGAATTCCAGCCCCACAATCCAGAAAAAATGGACTTTCTGGCCAGAAAAATGGCGGTCTGTAATGATATCTACCACCGCACTCTACGGCCAATGAGACACACGTTTAATTTCCAGAGGGACTCGCGTGGCGAATAAGCGAACGCGCACTGAGAGAAAGGTCAACAAAATATTTGTTTGTATAGGACCAAAAATATATTTAGTTGCCCCAACAAAATATTTTGTTGAGTAAATAAAATTTAAATATCAACAAATTTTGTTTTGTTCATCTAGCAAAATACACGCTCGATTAAATCAAATCACTTCGTTGAGCAAAAAACTTAAACTGTTAACAAAATACTTCATTGAATAAACTGTATATACTGCTCAAAAAAAGTTAAGCATGTATCAGAATCCAGGATGTAATTTTTAAAAAGTTGTTTACATTTAATATTGTACTCCTTATAGCACATTAAATGGAGAAAAAAAACTCGTTTACATCATCCCAGTAGGAAACCAAAAAAAGCATAAACTGAAAAACAACTTCAACAAAGGAATGTCATCAGTTTGAATAACAACAAAAAGGTCTTCTGAGATGCATTGACAAAATTCAATAACGTGTAGGACCTCTACGATTCCTGAGGCACGCTTGTATCCGACGAGGCATGCAGAAAACAAGATCATTAACCATTTCCTGAGACGAATTGTCCTATTCCTCAATTGCGGCCGTTTTTAAGGCCTGGGGTTGAACCTATTGTGTTGGTGCACGTGAAATACGCATGTTGCAGGAGAGGAAGACGCCAATGTTTACATGATTCACACAACGTAGGTACGATCCACTCCTACTAGAAACATAAATATTACGTATTCGTTGGCGAACGGGGAATATGCTAAACTTTTTGTAAGCTTGCCTAGCCACTCATTTGTTTGTCTTTGTTCTAAAACACATCTCGAGAATATGTTTGTGTTTTTTTTTGTGACAGGGTAGTAACAATGTTTGTTTGTGCATTTATTAATACTTAATAATGGCATAAAAAATCCTAATAAAAGAAGTCCAACAGGAAACTAGAAAGTAAAGCTGTAAAAATTGAAACATATATTTGCGCAAGTTGTCCAGTACTTGAATTGTATGTATTTAAAAACGCTCCAATTTCATACGTAGTCACTTTAGCTGATATTTATCGGTCGTAGCGCCTGGACTAAACGATCTAGGTTCGAATCACGTGCCAACTACACATTTTTAAAATATTAACCGATTCTGTTTAATGTACGTAGAGCTAAACAAATCTTTAGTTGCACCTACCAATTCTTTCTTTGGGGCAACCAAATAAGAACAACAAATTAGTTTGGTTACAAAATAAATATTTTATTGGAACTATACAAATGATTGATATGGTTGCGCCAGGCAAATATTTCTTGATTAAATACAATAACTTTTTCTCAGTGCGTACGCCCACATCAAGGGAACTGCCACACTCTTTCACTTCTGTGTACTAATATATTCTGTAACCACAATATTATCATTGGGCGAGGTGGTGTTGTGGTTTGACTACTCGCCTCCCACCTACCTGAACCGGGTTAGATTCCCGGTGGTGTCACTCCAGGATTTTTGTATGCGGGAATCGTGCCGGACGATTCCGCAGGTTGGCGGGTTTTCTCGGGGATCTCCCGTCCGTTTCTCCCGCCCTTTTGTTCCGGCGCTGCTCTATACTCACCTCTCTTCACCATCGTCGGCTCTCAAAACCTCGATGTTAAAAGAGCCGCTCTAGGCCTCACTAGGCTGTTCTTGAAGTTACGTTGGGTGCATGAGCAGAAGATTAAAACTGTCGGCACTCGATTAATATCGAACACTCGTCACCTCGACTTGCGGAACTGGCCGACTGAGTTGCAGTTGGATGGCGTTATCGACGGGGAAGCCCAGCACGAGTCTTGGAGGCGGGAGTGTGGGCGATGGAAGGAGAAGCAGAAGAACACCCTGGGCGCGAACAAAAGACGTCGCTGAGGGGCCCGGGTGAACGAACCTGCCTTTGTTTGTTGCTCGGTTAATGCGTTTGTCGGGCTGGCAGCTAATCAAACAGCTCCCCGGGGTGGCCGGCGATAGGCCATCTCCGCAGTCGTCCCGGCGTCTCACCCCCACCGGGTACCTGCACGATTCCCCCTGCCCTGTAACCTACAACCCCCTTCTTCACCCCCCAACCCGATCCACTAATTAACACTTATCTCCTCTTCGAGCACGTGGCGTGCCAAGAGGGTGCGGCCTCCACGGGAGTGTCATAGGTAGCGACAGGAAAATTTCGCGTTTTAAACGACGAGTAGACTAGACTCCACGTCCCTGCTTATTTACGAGCCTCAGCTTTCTGTTCATTGACAGCTGCTCCAGTGTGCAGTCAGTGTTACCTCGGACCAGGTTGTGTGGGATTCGGCACTTGTTTCTTTGCAGGTCTGCTATTGGCTCAGAGTTACCCGGACGTGTCTAATAAACAGTGATCCAATTGCACACGGAAAAAAAAGTACATGTCAAGGTTGTCATAAAATGAATTCATGAAATTTTCCAGCCCTTAGGCATAGGTAAGACTATATAGAAGGGATGGAAGACTACCGAGGACTCTATAGATTTCACAACACTTAGTATATTCGAGCTTCAACTATTTCTCCATTGGCTGCTACCCCAGTACGTATCCATTTGTATACCTAGGGGTAGTGAAATTTAGCGAAAATATTTACAGACATGTTTTATTTGAAAACACTGTAGCGTCGTTTACCTATCTTCATTAGCTGAATTACTTTGACACGTGTTAACTGTCTACATACGAATCACGTAGGAACCGTGCTGATGTTGTCGAATTCTGATAGGCCCGGTCAAATATCGCTTTCTCAGACAGACTGCAACCAATGGCAATAGACAAACTGCTGTTGGGTGCTTATAGTATTGAATTCTACCGTGTACCCATATCTCTTTGCGAAAAATCATTAGCTCTATGTATAGCAGACCTGTTGTCGTGGTATTCCGTTCTCGTTTACTTGTAGGCTTGCAACTGGCTAAGAGTCATCGAGGCCGTGTATAATAAACGGTGATACATTTACAGGAGCAGCTCACATTTACATCCGTTGTCACGAAGTCACGGAATTCTTCCATCCCTAGGTAAGAGCAGTGGTTTTCGCGACCTGGTAAACTTAAGTCTTGTTACTTCCTCCTACAGTTACGATTTGGGCTAGGGATGTAAGTTACTTGCCTTGCATCTGTAAAATTTGTTATTCTGGACTGCAGCCTTGCAGAGGGTTGAGAGGGAATTTTCAACACGTTGTTAACAAAATGAATAATGGGTGGCATACAAGGGCGACGGCAGGTGAAACCTGTCGCCCCGTCGAAGGAGCGAAACAGTGGCATGACGAAGCCGGAGCAGATCAAGGCTGAATGTTGACACGGCCGAAGTAAACTTAGCTCCGAGAACACAACTCTCCCGCCGCTCTATTAGCATCTCACGTAGTCTTGAGTGAGTGAAGAGATTAAACAGGCAGGTCTTGAGAGCCGATGCGGGTGAAGAGATATGAGCATGGTGTCAAAGAGCGGGGAAATCCCACCACTCCATTACAGTGGCCCTCAACTCCACTTCCTTCCGTTCCACTAATTTAAGCGAAATTAGGCTTACCAAAAACCTTTAAGCATATATGACATCCGCTACATATACGTATGCATAAATACACATATAAACACATGACATGCTGCATATGTACATGTGTATATGTCTTGTTGAATCATTTTTCTGGTAGTGGTACAGGAATAGTGGAATTATCTTGATACAAAATTATTTTTTTAATGAACTTGTATGAAAACCGCTTGGTAAAAGCATTTCTAGTGCAGACATTCTACGAACTCGTGAATGCGGGCGATACTTGCAACGCTTGGTGCAGTTCAAGCGTAAAGAGAAGAGAACGCGAGTGCAGTTGGCGGCGAGACAAGTTTCCCGAGCCGGCGCGGCGGGCTGACCTGAGGTGTCGAGGCGCGCAGAACACTGCGCGACATGACTTGGGAGGACAGGCTTCGCTCTGCATTGCAGTCGCCGGTGTGTTCGCGTCGCTTTGCGCAACTCAGCGCGGGTCTGTCGAGTTGGAAAGAGGTCAGGCGTTGCGACTTGCCTGTGGCCGGTGAAGGGACGAGGCGACCAGCGAGCCCGCATCACATCAAAGCCAATAAATACAAATATTTTTAACCCTTTGAGGACGGCTCAAATTTACAGGCTACGAAGTGAGCTGCCTATACTCTCCACTACAGCAGTATCTGTTGCTTTGGCCTCTGTGTTTGCCACTTACCATCGTCCTATTGGCCCTGGCTATACTGGTCACGCCTACTGTACTCTTCCGAAGTTTATTATTGGCTCGTTGTCAGCCAATGAAGTCGCGCGTTGACTACGCGCCAATTAATTGTCGCGACAAATGTAACACGTTTTACATTCCATCGTGTTCTTTGAGTAAATTACTAAAAATAACAGTTTTATTCATACGAACTTAAATCAAGACTAATTGTCATTTTTCACTTATATTCCGATAACGTCTAGCGAAACAGTAAAAATATAAAAGTTTTAGTTTCTTTTTCAAAAGAAAATAAATGTCCATATAAACGTAGCCCCGAGGATATACGCGCGTACTCCTCAAAGGGTTAACAATTATTAGAGAGCCGGAAATTTCGCGAATTCATTTGAGGACAAGTTAAACGTCAAGCACGTGTACATTTCATTCTCTGTTTCTATTGGACCAGAGTTTGTAGGACAAGCTCCGCACGACTTTCGACCAAAAACGAACCTGAAAGAAAAACTAGGACCTAACATCATGCTACCTGGTCTGCTGTTAACTGGAGTGACAGCCAATGAACTGATAACTGATGTTCAAATGCACAAACGGTTGTGGAGTCTAGTATTTTGCCGAATGAATCCGCGAAATTTCCGTGCCTCTAAAAATTACTATTAATTTTTAATTACATACATTATTATAATGGGCTTGCTTACTTTTTTTTTTTTTTTTTCCCTTTTAGTCGTTTTCAAAATGGAAACACACAAAATGTTAAAAATATATTCTTATTATGTAATCTTTATTAAATTTAAGCAGGTAATTAAATTCTAGCAAAATAGTTTAGTGTTTCAAAATAGGATATGCTTCCTTCTTTCATGAGCGACATAAATCAAACTTTTCTGACAATTTTAGTAGTGCGTCTACTACGTGGTTTTTGAGGAAATTTTACAACTTTCATTTAAACATAATACCGGCAGTAGTTCTGTTAAAATTCCAGTACAATGGGAAAACAATTTAAGCCACATTTCTGACATATTTATTGTTTGGAGGTATTGACTATAAATCTGGCTTAAAAGAAATCTCTGAAAGTTAATGAAACACATTTGTTTGTCTGGTCCAAAATTTTCTTTGGAACCACTTAGCCACGAAGCAATTTCTTTGAGAGTTATGGTTCATTTACAATTGGGGCTAAATTTTTAGATTTTTAAAATTTGGATTTTTTTTTATTAAACTTTAAATAAATATTTATAGATACGCCACATTAGAAATTTATTTGTGTCATTATGGGGACATTTAAAATTTATTTTAAGCTCTTCCTAATATTTTACTTAGGTTTTTTAATTGGTTTGACACTATATACAAATTTTAATTTTAGTTTGAAAACATTGTTTTATTGATATCACGTCACAAATATACAAAATATTATATAAACTTAGAAAATCATTTTTGGAGATTTGAACAACATTAAGTTCTAATTACTGTTGTCTCAGCCACACTGTTCAAGTAGTTCAGCTGCCTGCTACTACCTAACTTAGCGCCACCGTCCACTGCTGTGGCTACTATAATGCTAGGCTATATTTGAAACTGTGTTGTGATGCTATATCAGCTCTTCCAATTATCGCACACATACATCGTATATCTCAAACGAGTCTTACTAGCTATTCAAAGTGGTTCATTACGTGGTATTATCTACGACTCCTTCACGAGGAGTGGCATCTGGCGTGATTCACTGTACAAATAACAAGTAGGTCGGCTGGTGCTACGGAATCCACGATAATGAGGCGGCAGGATGGTGGGAGTGTTGATGTAAGGTGCATGTTTACAAGCGCTGCAAGTTAACAGAGAAATGTGTGGCTGGACCGGGGTCGCATTATGATACGAAATCACGTTTACAAGCACTGCAAAGTAAGCATGGACTAGGGGCACCAGGTAGGGGCACCAGAATTTCGCGAAGAGATTTCCGCGCAAGTTAGATTTCAATACCCAACGGGTATATCGGCAATTTTATTTTGCTTAATGGTCGCGCGTCTTTGTGAGAGAACATTTTCTTACTCGGCTTGCCAATCAAAATTAGGTTACTCCTGTAGTGTGCGACTGTGATTCGCGTTAAAAAAAATCCAATCAAGAAAGTGAATACAACTGGTCGTGAAGTCTTTTCGCAAAATTCGGGTGTCCCTACGAATGGGGCATAATAACATACATTGGGATGGAATGGTAATAGTAAGAGTGGATGAGGTGGATGGGCTGTGGGAGTGTTGGCATGGGTTTGATGTTCGCAAACGATACAACGAATTAACGAATTAAACAGGTAGACAGTGACGCTATTGACTTGTGTTGCCTGCTTACAATAAATAAGACAAATGGGAAGGTAAGAGTGCGATGTGTTGTCCATATTTACGTGCAGTGCGAAGTAAGAGGGAACACGGCGGTGGTTGCTGCTGGCGGGGCGGGGAGTGACGCAGCTCGTGTTTCCATGCTTGCAGACGAACATGCACGCGTCCTTCCCCTACGACAGCAACCGCAGCGCGCGGGAGTACGGCGTGAGGCGGCCCGACGTGCTGATCCAGTCACACCCGGGGCTCGACTCGCAAGACCCCCTGGCGCTGCATAGCGCGCTGTCCGCCGTCGACGACGGTCAGGTGAGTCGAAGACGCTCATCACAATTGTAATATGTATGTTGTATAGTCCAATCACGGTTACTTCCAACTTTTGTAAAGCCCTGCTAAAGTCCTACTTCCAGGATATTCCTCCGTCTCATGCATACAACATAGCTTAACCATGTCTAGAAAATTACACCAAGAGGACAGTGCACCGCATTCATGCGCACTCANAGTCGGACACCCGTCCTCACGCTCATCACAGTTGTGATATGTATGTTGTATAGTCCATTCGCGGTTACTTCCAACTTTTGTAAAGCCCTGCTAAAGTTCTACTTCCAGGATATTCCTCCGCCTCATGCATACAACATAGCTTAACCATGTCTAGAAAATTACACCAAGAGGACAGTGCACCGCATTCATGCGCACTCAGTGTAATAAATTTCGTAATAAGAACTATTTCTTACTAGGCGTTACCAACACACATATCTTCTCACTGTTTTTATTCATATTAAATATTATAATTTATAGGTAAAATATACGTAAAAGTTCAATTTAATAAAAATTTTGTAATTTTATGTTAACACAAGTATAAAACGCTTGTAACACATTGCAAATTTAGAGCCGGGGAAAGGGGGGGGGGAGCAAGCACGTCATACATGGGGTGATTTTTCAAAGGTTTGATACAAAAAGTGTGAAGAAACCGCGAATGGACTATAGTAACCAAGTGTGTGTATCCGTAACTACGGACACCTGACTTTCACTAAAACCATTCCAATGACATGTGTTTCAGAACAAATTGACTCCTTAAGGCATATAGCCTATAAAAGTGTTATCATAGGCTTTGCAACGAAAAAACTTTAGTTTGGGACTGAACTAGTATAAGTGTAACCCTTTTTTTTTATGTCTGGACCAATAAAAATTTGCTCATTTTTTATGTTATTGGCAGCATCTGTTCACGTGACTACAGAATATAGTTGAAAACGATCAAGAATGTTTCCCACCATGTGAGGGACTTCTGCATTATCGGATACCGTTTTCTGCAGCGTAAAGCGTACATAATCAAATCAACTTCCTGTGCAAACGTTAAATATATAGACTAAACTGCGGGTTTTTGCAATAGACACATAAAACTTAAGAATTTAACTATTTGTTGCCACAGCTTTTTAGACTATTTCTTACAAAGATTATTACACCTCTAATACCGAACTTTGATGCTGTAACGAATATAATATTTGCTAGCCAAAACATTGCACAATTACAAAGGTATATTGAAAATGAAATGAAAACAAACGGTCACATTCTTTTGGACTACTCAGTTTTGAGAGTCTACTGGCATATTCTGTGTCAATGGCGTCAACTGGCCGCCATAGCCACGACGTCATGTCATCAACCCCGAGTTCGGGACGAAGTTCGTCTCTGGAACTAATAATGGCAATATTTTTTTTTTTACTTAGCAAGATACATTCCTAGAGGACGCTGTTCGGAAAGACGGGCAATTTTCGCGACGGAGTTTAATAACAGCTGATGGCCGAAAATCTTCTTCATGGTTCGATCGTCACGGATGTTGAAATCTGAAAGTACACGTTTACGAAATGGGGAAGGGGGAAGGGGTGAGGGGAAATATACGCCAAACGAGATTGCTCTCTCGCCACCCACGCGAAGGAACGCAGCGTTAATGATCAAGTTCGAACAGCACGTAATTTTCGCAGACGAGTTTGCAGAAAGGTGAAAATTTCGGGAACTGGTCATCTTTCGAGGTTGATCTTGATTGTGCACATTTTACAACACAATATCACTAATTTTGATAACATAATATTTAATTCATCTAACGTTCACATTACCTACGTTTAAAAAACGTTTAAAGTTTGGGATACACGTCGCTCGGTTAAAGGCTAACGGTTAAGAGGTCCATGTACAAATATGTATATTTTGTGAAATCGTTGTTTGTGCGAATACACGTATATCAGTAAATAAATGTTCTAGGAATACGGCTTTTTCCAGAAAAGGTAAAACCAATTATCTAAGCCCGTATATTTTTTACCGTTATTATATTAAGTATATCCAAAAATGAAAACAAAATCGTAAAAAAATAAATAAAAAAATAAAGAGCATGCCTATGCAGTTTCGTTAAGCGATAGAAGAAAAAGCCGACTATAAACCTGTAGTTTAATCAGTAGATTTGTAATAAAGGCGTGTAATAAAGTCCCACTGTTTCATATTTAACTTGCACAGTGCATAGCACCGACGGAGACGCTGCACGCCCTGCGCGTAAGGCGCTAGGTACGCGTGTAAGTGTCTCCCGTATCGCTTCCTCGACTTTGTGCCTTGGGCGTGCAACATTGGCTACAGCGAGTGTAGAAAGCACGCTCATAAATTTAGTCACTCCTGATGGGTTAGTCATGAACTATATCATGAGTCCCACACATTCACCACATGAGTGCCAGAAGTATAGTGAGTGAGCGAAGAGATACGGGTGGCTCTTAACAGCGAGGTCTTGAGAGCCGATGAGGGTGATTAAGATGAGTATGGAGCAGCGCCGGAATTAAGGGGCGGGGGGAAACGGGAGATCACCGAGAAAACCCGCCGACCAGCGGCATCGTCCGACACGATTCCCACATGCGAAAATCCCGGGAGTGACCCGGCCGGGGATTGAACCCGGTTCACCTTGGTGGGAGGCGAGCAGGCTAACCGTTCAACCACTGCAGCCCCGCCAGAAGTATTGACATATGTTTTTTTTGCACTCCAAATAGTTTCGACTAACGCATTAATCCGAAGGATATTATTTAATAATTATAATTATTATTTAGTTGTGTAGCACTAGCAATAAAGTTGACGACATATGTATCATGTAATGGCACGTTCACATCTATGTCCATCACCCTCATTTACAAAGGAAATGTCTTAAGACGTGACGAAATGCCTAAAATTTTACTGTGTAAACGAAAACTCTAAACAATGCTTTGAAAATAATAGTTTTATTTAAAAATTTCACTACAGAGGCTTTCGTCTTGATAATAATAAAAACAAGTTTTGGTCTGATATCACAGTTTAAACATTTGTTTGGGAGTGACTGATAGGTGGAAAACTATTTTCGGACACCAAGCCTTCTTCTCGTAGTAGTGCGGCATAAAATCTTTCTCTTTATTAATTTGTTGGGGTTCAACACCCTTAAATGACATATTAATTGAAAACACGGTTCGTATTACGGACACGGAACCAGGTTGCACTTCCACGCAACCTACTTGGTTGGTAGGCTACGACTTGGTATGACAAAGGTTGCCTACGCTTACGTCTTCAGTAAACTCCAGAGAGTGTTTAAAGGATTGCCGCTTGAAGAACTTGAAGCAGAGCAACATTTTGGCATGTGTCTCCACTGACTGCATCGTGCGCAAACGGCCATCGTCATTGACAGAAACGTAAAGCAAGACTTTCAAAACTTCTCAACTGCGAGCATCATTGTCGAACAACTTCCAAATCTGCAAAAACGAACGTAGAGACGAATTGATCGAATCCGTTATCGGGACAACGGAATCTGCATTTAACTAAGTAACGCGGTTGTGTGGTAGGCTTCGTTCAAGCGGCAGTATTTCACTGTGTATGAGGATAATAGACGGAATACCCTGTCAAAAGTATTTAATTTATCACGGGTGGGCTTTAGAAAACCATAACTCCTTTCAGGAAGTAGTGGAGTCCTGAAGACTTGCCACCGAGCTATAAATCTCGCAGCTCAGCTACACCTCGCGCGGCCACCCACGAATCAGAACCTATTCACAAACTGACGTCTATCCCCTCTCACCGCGCTTCTTTTTTTTACTGCCTGCTCGAGGCACCAATCACCGTGCACGTCCTCGACTGTAACGAGCGCTGGGATTGGCGCGCTTCCCCGCACAACAGGGCCCCACGCTGATGAACGCCTGTCACGACGGAGGCAGGGAACAGCCCGGGCAGACGTCACTGACGGGGCTATTAATTAATTAGCTGCAGCGACTGCCCACCGGGCCGCAAGCTCGAAGGAAGCCCGGCCAATCGCCATCCAGATACATGCCCCCGCCACAGAGTAATCAAGAATACAAATGCGAAACAGCCGCCTTTCAGTGTTGTCAAACCACTTTTTCGGCCATGTCCCTACGGACAGGTAAAATTGTGTCTACTTTGAGACAAAAGTCTTTACAATCAATTTTAATATACGCAAGATAAATTTAAAAGTATAAAAATGTATACCACATAAAAATAAAACTCAGTAACATACTTCTGAACACACTTCGGCATTCTTTGCTTATAGTTTCTATATAACATGAAAATTTACTACGTTTTCATAGCATTGCAGTGTTGCTGGGAGTCCTATTAGATATGATCATTTTTTACCGTATTTAATAATGTGTTACTCATATATCTCACACGTTCTGCGATCTTCTTCACGTGCTTAAAGGGAAAAGTTTATTAATAAAAAAGAATTAAGGAGTTCTGAGCCCATGTTAAAACAATAGTGAAATGTCCCTACATTCTCCCTGATAAGTTTGATCCTTCCTTACGTCCCTACAGCAACCCAAAATCAAAATACAAATAGGGACACGTCCCTAAGATTGGCAACACCGAGTGGACCGCGAACTCCTGCCGCACACGCCAGAAAAATGGCGTCACTGGTCGGCAAAATGCTGGGACGCCGTTCGCTATTCTGCACCTGGTACCCTACTTGACAGCCGAGAGCCTAGCCAATGGGGAATCTATTCCGCAGCGCGCAATAGCCAATCAGACACAAGACCCTTTCCCAGAGGCTCGTGCAGCCAATCAGTGAAAGGGTACGCCCACATTAAAGGAACCGCCACGTCGCGTCGTTTCGTCTCTGTGTACTTATATGTTCTGTGACCTCACCAGTGGTGGATGATAAAGTACTGGTAAATTGTAATTTGGACTCAATTGCAAATACATTTAAGGAAATGTAGGTTTAATTGATTATAGTTGCCAATACTGTACGTCGTTGACCAAAACATACAAAAATAATACTGATTTAAAGAAGCAAAAATTAAAATTATGATACCATTTTTGCTTTGTTCTAAATAAAGCACTTACGAGTGAAAACCTGTGTTATTTTTAAAACTAAGAATTTTTTTTCTTAAATTTGTAAAATAATTGCATGTTGAAAGTTTTATCTCCAATGTGATTTCGTTTGAAAGAAAGAAAATATTTGCCCCTGCTAATTAGTCTTTCAACAGGCACACTTGATGAAAATAGAATAACTCAACTGTAAAAAAAGAATATAGAATAGTAGTATAAACGTGATGGCGGTAGGTTACAATACTATAACTTGGCTTTGTCACAGCAGGCTAAGCTAATAAACTTGAGCCACGAGCAGTTATAAAGTGATAGTTTTGCCCCACCATACAAAAAATGAACAATTACCGAACAGTAAATATTACTGATAAAATAATATAAGTAGCCTAGATTACAAGTAAAAATTACAAAATTCTGAAAAGTAATGATTACTCCTCTAATTACACGCAATATGATCGGTACTGGTTATTCAACTACTTGTAATCAATTACTCCCCACTAGTGGACCTCACTGTGATCAGTGTTCGCAGATAGTTGTGTGTGTTATTCTCTACTAGCCTTTAGCTAGAACGCGCAAGTTTAGGTCTGCAGTAGTTACTTAAGGGAACTGGTTACCCGATTTTTACGGAAAAAATGCTGGTACAGAAGGTTCGGTACGTTCTACTTACGGAGATAAGATCTGAGTTTCTTTATAACAGACGTCATTTACGAATATTAACAACGCATTTTCTTATTTATTTAACAGACATTTTAACAGTTTACGTTGCATAGTAAAACAACTGCACACATATGAGGACATTTGAACCAAGTTTATATGACAATTCTAATTACAATAATATTAAATTATATATTCCCTTGATTACAATATTCAATACAGCTATGACAAGGCCCTATTTAAGATATGGGCCTACTGGGTCCGGGCTCAAGGGAGCACAAAGTTTAGGAGAAGAGGGGAGGGGGGGAGGTGTGCAAATTAAGTAAACAATTTGTAAGATAAAAAATTTTAATATAAGGTAGGCCTAAATTTACACGCTTTTAACTATCTTCCTTTCAATTAAACCATTCCAAAGACCTTTTTAAAAACTTGGTTTATTAACTTAGTAGATACTTTAATTACTTGTTCAGTGGGGCGCATGAACCAGGCCTAGTAATGAGGATGTACCTAACATTACGTGTGAGTAGCACCAGTTTTGCGCGAAAAAAAAAATTCAGGGTAAGTTGTGTTCCAAAGCACTTTAGTTCAGAACCACTTTCGTGATTGGGTCATTTGAATTGTTACGCGTCTTATCCGCCTGCCCGCGAATCACGGACGGTCAGTAACCGGAGAAACTTAATTCTTATTGGCTCACTCACTTAACAGACTGTCTTCGCGCAAAGACAGGCATCCAATAGTCAAACGAAGACTGCAAGTGTGTATATAGGATATTGCAGTCTAGCCTCCGCGTAAATCTTTTCGCGGAAAAAAACAGGTGGCCCTACCTGTGAGTAATCGCTCAGCAGAAAATTGGTTTTCAGCACATACAATGATTAAGAACGAAAAAATATCGTCGCTAGAAGAAGGAAAGCTGAAGTGTCTCACGATTCTCAGCACAAAAAGTAATAACTCGTGGAAACTAAATTTCAGTGGTATCAACGAGGACTTTGCCAGCAAGAAAACTCATGAAAAAAGTTCTTACGGCAAAATAAACGAAAAATAATAAAAAAAACAAATGAAAAGTAACATATGTACTAAACTAGATAAAATAGTATCTACGAACTGCATAAAAGAGCGATAGTTTTTGAAGAAGAAAAAAATGTGTTTACTTGAAAATTGTGTTTTGCTAAGTGCACTTGGATAATTCTTTTTTTTTTTTTTTTTTTTTTTTTTTTTTTTTTTTTNAACGGCGGGTTCAAAGGTAGTGGATAATGGAACGCACTCCAAAATGAAAAATGCCTCCCAAACAAAACCAGTTTTTTTTAATTGTATGTTGGGGCGAAAAGGGGTTTTTGGGGGAGGGGGGCAACCAACTTATGTAGCCAGGGCGGCAATAGCAGGAACAATGAAAAAAAAACGGTTATTTTATTGGCAGGTGTTAACCGCGGATTCGCGCACTCGGAATTAAAATTTTCCATTGGATTAGTGACGTGTAGAATGAAATAAAACGGAAGTCTTGGTGCGCCACTTCGCCGCATCGAAAATGAATATGTCGTTGAGATTGGCAGGGACACTTTATTTTCGGGAAAAGGGGTTTTTGGCATATGTATTTCCAAACATTTTAGTACTGAACAACGTTCTCCACTGGATGGTTTTATTTGTTCCATGTTTTGGGTGCACAGATGTTTAGATACCTGGAAAAATATACTGATTTCGATAAAATATCGTTCAAATATATCTACGATTTCTATCGATATATCGTTGATATAATATCGTAATTTCTATATATCGATATTTTTTCAATATTCCTACCAAGGTGTCCACTACACTGGAAAATTTGTGTGTCTATTTTATAAAGAATTCTTAACATAGAGGTCGTGAGAGTCGATGAGACTGAAGCGAGGTTATTGTGGTTCAGCGCCGGAATGCAAGGGTGGGGGAAAGGGGAGATCCCCGAGAAAACTCGCCGACCAGCGGCATCGTCCGGCGCGATTCCCACATGTGATAAATCCGGGAACGACCCCACCGCGGGAATCCGGTTCGCCTTGTGCTCTGACTAAAACGCTTAACCTACAAACAACGAATCATGAAAGAAAGGGAAAATGCCGTGCTAATAAAAATCAGCATCTTAACTGCATGGTTTTAATACGATTTAAGTAATTGTTAATTCATTATGTAAAACATCCAACTCTAGTGGGCTATGTCAACAGATTTGAAATAATTTTATTTGAATGTCAGCTAAACGCATCCAGTTTCTTTGCGGAGCTGCCTTAGTGTTCTCGAAACGCTGTCTCGGAGAACAGGTTCCAAATGTGAAACTCCAACTGCTTTAACATTCGTATGTTGCTTTCGCAAACAGTTCCGACCGTAAACTGGATCCGCAGTGGAGTTAAACTGAAGTGAACACCAAAGTTACACAGACCTTACTTAGCCTTTACGTTTAGGCGACGTCAAGTCCTTTAACCTAGTAGCAAAACATGTGAATGAGGAAACGTAGATGTCAAACATATTATCTTCAATCAAGAGTAGTATCAGAAAATCTGATAAGGTTTATAATAGAAATTTCGCAGATTCATCTGAGGACAAGTTAAAACTGCATTCACGCGTACATATGTGTTGTGCTTCCATTGGAACGTAGTTAATTAGACACGCCCCGAGCGACTTTTAACCATTAAAGAACCTTCAAGGAAAATTAGAACTGAATCCCGTGCTATCAGGCCTGGGGTCAAACTGGAACAACAGTCAATTAACTACTAACTGACGCTCGAATGCACATATGATTGTATAGTCTAGCTTGTTAACGAATGAATCCGCGAAGTTTCTGGGGTCTCTAACAATAATTAGCATATTTTATGCATAGACGTAGAGGAATTGGGAAGACTAATTTTAAAGGAAACTTATTAGCATTTTATGTATAAGAGCTGAAAAGCCACCTGGGAAAATCCGTTAGGGTTTGAACGTCGGGATTCCACATTTTTTTCCGCGGAAAGGAAGAATCAGGAATGGCCGGACCGGGAATCGAACCCAGGTCCTCCAGATGTTACTATACGTTACCGTGGAATGTGTTAAACTTGAGTTGAATTTTAACAAGCCAGTACAGAAAGCTTCAAATTTGTTATCAACGTGGAAATAGGAAATAAGTCGTGTGTTTCATAGATCAGTGTGTTGTGAAGATACAACATTCGACTCTTAGACAAGAATATTTTTGGT
Organism: Clitarchus hookeri; assembly: GCA_002778355.1. NCBI lineage: Eukaryota > Metazoa > Arthropoda > Insecta > Phasmatodea > Phasmatidae > Clitarchus > Clitarchus hookeri. The sequence continues at coordinate 373,284 of NQII01001682.1, forward strand.
TGCAAGTTTTCAAAAAAATAACTTTATAAAAGAGGTACAATTTTTTTTACCACGTATCGTGCGNTTCTGAAGGAGGGTGCATCAGTCAGAAGTAAATCTCCTCGAGAATTGATGTAACTTGTTAATATCAAAATACAATTTAAACCCGGCACACGTAAAAAAGTTAAGCGTAAGCAGTTTCAGCAATTATCAGACAAAAGTTAAAAGTATTTGGAGACAATTTTATGTTTAACAAATCTCCCATCCACTACGCAGGTTTTTCGCATGTGGGAATCGTGCCGGACGATGCCGCTAGTCGGTGGATTTTCTCAGGAATCTCCCGTTAACCCCTACTCTTTCATTCCGACACTAATCCATACTCGCCTCGCTTCACCCTCATCGGCTCTCAAGACCTCGTTGTTAAGAAGCGCGTCAAACCTCTTCACTCCACTACGTAGGTTGTCAGATTGTGAGAGTAACGTGTACAAATTCTTTCAACGTCAGTTTCACTGCAAAACGTTCCCTGTTATCAAAATCGTGCAGCGATATTCATCTACTACTAAAAAGTGCTTGCGACATCTTTTTTTCATAGACTAAAGATGAGTTAGACCGCTTATTCTTCTTCTGCGCATGTACCCAACATTGACCTACCTCAATCACACACAACTGTCAAAATCACATGATCAACAGTGATGAACATGTTTGTTTACACCTTAATTTGTAAATGGCCAGCACTATTATATTAATGATATACTTTTACCAATTCGAATTTAGTCAAGCTGCACTTCAAATTGGTTAGAGGAAGTATAAAAACATCTCTTAGCACTTGTTAACAAATCAGTTTTCTCACCTAAAATCCAAACCATGCCGTTTTCGCTAGACGTGTTGGCAGAGAAGCAGTTTAATGTTGGAACACGGAGATTGGTGTCGTGCGTAGCCAGCAAGATCGGTCTACCTCATCTTTAGTATATGCCTTTTTTCCTTCCAAATGCAAAACCTTTCTTTAAAGAACGATTCCTCGTCAAAATTGGGAACGGTTCCTGAAAACCTGAACGCCTACATGTCCCTAGAAGAGAGAGCTGATGATGAGAGGTCACGATTCTAAATAACACTCAAAAGTTCTATCTCGACATTTTATCCTGCCAAGGAGATGTTCAGTGTCAAGAAGCGCGCAGAAAGACTAAACAGTTGTAAGAAATGCAAATTAGTATAAATTTGCATAGCCGTCTTTTATATACAAATGCCGCGACCATTTGCCACTTCTGATTTCCACAACCAACTTCCCGAACACGTATGTTTGGAGTTATCTGTGGGATCGTGCAACAGGCCATCGTTTAAAATTTGCCACATCATTATCCTTTTTTAAGAAAGCGATGGCAGTTAATTTATTTCTTCGATCTTCACATTTTCGGGTGCACAGCTTCATTTCCATTGAATACATTTTCCTTGCCATTCCTTGAATTAATGAACACATTACTAAAAAAGAGAATCAAAAGTTCATTTCAAAAGGTTCATTGCAAATTCGTTTGGAGTAATAAATGATAACGTACGAGAAATAGTGGGTTTAAAACTCTAATGTATTAAAAATTTCTGGACGAAAAAAAAAACGCCTACTTACTAACAGTAATAGGTCTTTCTTGTGTATAAATTAATAAAATAGTTTTACGAATACTTTCGGTTGCATGTGTTTTGTTGATCGATTATTATATTAGCACCCTTGGTTCGAATAAATGCCAACTTCTTGCTAAAGATGGAAGTCCTTTTGTAATGAAGCGCGTAGGCAGGCCTCTAGTCAAGTAACAAAACTTATTGAGTTGAGAGATTTGAGAGACTCTTAACAGCGAGGTCTTGAGAGCCGGTGAGGGTGGATTGAGGTGAGAATGGAGCAGCGCCGGAATGCAAGGGCGGAGGAAACGGGAGATCTCCGAGAAAACTCGCCGATCAGGGGCACCGTCCGGCACGATTCCCATTTGCGAAAATCCGGGATTGACCCAGCCGGGGATTTAACCCGGTTTGCCGTGGTGGGAGACGAGCAGTCTAACCATTCAGCCACTGCGGCCCCCGTAAATTATTTGGTAATTGGACGGGTTAATGACCGATATTCTTATTTGTATGTTCTTTGCCAGCCAATTTAGCAATTTTTCTTCCGGGCGCGGCTCTCAGCCCGACAGATAAAAGAGCGAGATTTTATTTGGATGGTCCTGTTCTAAAGGAACGTGCCAGAGCAAAGACCAGTTACAGCTGACATAAGGGAAAAAACAACCAGAATGAAGGAATACTTAAGAACACGCAAGTAAAATAACGTGGCGGTTCTGTTGATGTACGCGTAGCCTACACAATAGCTGATAGGTTGGGCCACCTGCTTTTCGCGGACAGATTAATGCACAGGCTAGACTTTAATAACCTACGCACACACTTGCATATTTCCTTCGGTTATTGGCCACGTGTCTATGGAGAAGACATATTTTCTTACTTGACTGAACCAATCGGAATAAAGTTACTCCGATACTGAAGGTCCGTGATTCACGGGCAGACGCCTAAGACACGTGGCCATTAAAATAATGCAATCACGAACGTGCATTGAAACCAAAGTGTTTTGAAGTATAACTGGTCTTTAAATCTTTCCGCGGAAAACCGGTGGCCCTACCGACAGGCTGTGCGAGGCTCTGAAAGTTGGCCTTCCGTCTGTTTGGCTGTTGCTTGCTGCAAAAGCTCCACTATTGGTTGGGCTGTCGCCTGGCAAGTCAGCTACCAGGCGCTGATTGGCGAACGGCATTGCGCCATTTTGCTGGCAAGTGACGACATTTTGCTGGCAAGTGCGTTTGCAGTTGTTGGTATAAGCGGCTATTTCACTTATTTGTTAATAGCAAGGCTCAGAGCAAGTCACTAAAAGTTACTTTTTTAAGCTTAGCCACTAAGGTCCTTTTTCCCTGCAGTTTGTCACTGAAAGTTACTATTTTTTTTTAATACAAAACTGTCGAGGCACAACTTAGCGTAACATAAGTTAATGAACAGCGCGTAATATATTTCGAAATACTGTCAGTCACCAAAGCATTGTAAACTATTCAGGATTGTCTTTTTTTCTGCAACATCTGTATTACAAAGATAATGTCTCGCTCGTAAGGGGCCGCAGTGGTGTAGTGGCCACACTAGTCGCCTTCCGCCAAGGCGAAATGGGTTCGTTACCCTGTGGGGCCACTCCCGAATTTTCGCATGTGGGAATCGTGCCTGACGATGCCACTAGTGGCGGGTTTTCTGGGTTATGTCCCGTTTCCTTCGCCCTTGCTCCATACTCGCCTCGTTTCATCCTCATCGGCTCTCAACTCAAGACCCCGTTGTTAAGAACCACACAGATCTCTCAACTCCAACTCTCACGCGCAACATTATTTGTGGGTATCCATCTATTCCCCCCCCCCCCNATTCGCACAACAACGTCGCTATGTCGCTGCATCGGAGACATTTGTATTTAGTCGATTTTCGTGCATAGGTCTCGCACGCCTGAAGAAAAATTAATATTTTCGAGATTGATACTTCCTTCTCATATGTACTTCGGGTGATACTGACGCCTATGTCTAAAGTTCAAATGCCTCGCGAGAAGTGTTGTAACGGTTATAGGGATGTTGCACTAATGTATTATACTTACCACCTTTCCAATAGTACTAGATTTTTGGAAGGCATATAGAAACTTCCCTCTAGTATGTATGTATGCGTGTATGATTGAAAATAAATCACTTAATTGGTTACTTCTTTTATAATCTGTAGTTACTAAATCAACTTTTTTTTTTTATTTGTGCTCTGGTCTTTGGAATAATAGTATGTTCCTAACCACGAGAACTGTTGGATAAACTGAATCACGACTGGGCAGTGTTGCCAATTTAGCTCTCCACCCCCCCCCCCCC
>NQII01001682.1:377212-390312 GCA_002778355.1 Clitarchus hookeri
ATATCGAGCTTTTTAAAAGTTCGGTTTAGCGTCATAAATATTTTTGTCCCGCATGGCGAGAAATCTAGTTTTTATTTTGGAGTGTGAGGAAAACCACTTAGTGGGTTAATTTGTAACAATAAAACAGCGACGGGTTGTTTCACTCTCTTCTGAAGATGCAGAAATTAACCACGAAGATTCAGTAGAAACTACATAAAAAATATTTTTGTACATTTTTATTCATCGGTATTATAAACGTGTGGTGTTTGAATAACAAAGTTTTAATTGAATTTTCTGCGATTACTTGCTTTTAAATGGGAAATGGCCTATGTGGTATAAGCGTGATTTTTGAAAACCTGTTGGCAACACTGCGGCCGGGGGTAAGTGCCAACCTGCACATGCGAAGAGGACTGCGATGAACTCTCGCGCACAGGAAACTGCTGCCTCACGTACTTCGTTTCAAAGTTAGACGCGCAACGTAGCTTTCCACGTGCGTAACTCTACCAAGGCCGCCCGGTCGTCCACCGAGTACGCAACCTGCGAAGACCGCTCGTGCGTCATGTTTGAGACACCGCTGGCAGAACGACACTCAAACAGGCATCGCCCCGGACACAGCGCGGATAGCAATCGCCACGAACAACTGTTCTGGAGTTCACTCGCTGTCGCTCCATCTGACATTCAGCAACTAAGACATCTTAGCGAAGTTTTTTCGGAATATTTCACCCCTGCACTTATTAGTTCAGGACGGGGTACTAATCTTCGCACTTTATATATGAGAAGTTAAAAAAATCAAATTTGTAAAGTAAAAATAAAGTGGTTGTTTTATATTAACGCCAAATCTTCGAATGGTGCAATGCCTACATGTCCTACCCATTAACATAAATAACCCAACAAAATGAAAAGTATACTTTTTGAAAACTTCAGCAGTTTTTCATATCGGCAGTATCTTTACTAAGTCATACATATAGAAAGATGATTATTATAAAGACAGTCTTCCACTGCGAGTAACAATTACGAGAGACAAAATAAACGTTCTTGAAACAAATTAAAAATATAAATAAATATCACTTTCTTCTCTGAGGCTTTTGGAGTAAATAAAGTTTCTTAAAGAGCATTGCCGTGACACAAGCATTTCTGAAAGTAAGAGACACTCATGACTACCTTCGTATAGAAATACTGTACGACTATATAGTATAGATATCATTAAAATAAAATTAAAAAATGGCAATGCGTGAGGGATTAACGTATTTCCACTAAAAATATTTAAGAACTTAGTTGAGAGGGTCAGAAAAGAAAAAAACTGTTATACTTCATCAATATGATACATGAAAGAAATTTATGATGTAAAGCTCGGTGGGTACTTTAAAGCGGAGAACATATCCGAGAACGAAGATGCAGGGAGACACATTGTGCCAAGATGTGCATTTTAAGCTGAAAACACCTAATTATTTTCTAAACTGGAATTCGCAAATAAATCTGTGATTTACTTTCAAGAGAAACTATGAAATACTTTTGCTTCTTTTCTAGAGAAGGCGTCTTCAGATAGTAACTGTTTCTACCTGTGCTGTCTTTAATGTCAAGCGAGATGAGAAAATTTTGTACGAAACCCAAAGAAACTATGTGATCGAAACTATAAGCTATACTTTATATTCGGAAGGTTCTGAATTCATGTCGCGGATAAACCATGGGTTTGTCGGTGTCGTTTATAACTGTAGATGGTGTTTAGTTCAGCTCAGAATCCGTATTAAATCGGAGGCTGTGATTAGTAATCGAGAACGTGTCTTTTTTTAAATTTACGTTTTCAAGATATTCCAAGTTGCCGAAAAGTTGGCAGGGGCTAAAAGTACTTAGGTATAGAAGTGAAAGGAGAGCTTATTCCGCGAACTCCAGCAACACACGCCAGCAAATGGCGTCACTGGCCAGTAACGCGTCAATACGCCGTTCGCCAATCAGCGCCTGGTAACCTACTCGCCAGCCGGCAGCCCATCAAACAAGGAATCTTCCGCAGCATGCGGTAGCCAATCAGAGACAAGGCCAGTTCGCAGAGCCTCGTGCAGCCAGTCAGAGTGAGTGAAGAGATTTGGGCGTCTTGAGGTCTTGAGTCTTTCGAGGTCTTGAGAGCCGATTGGGGTGAAGTGAGGTGAGTATGGAGCAACGCCGGAATGAAATAGCGGGGTAAACGGGATATCCCCGAGAAAATCCGCTAACCAGTCGTCCGGCACGATTCCCACATGAGAAGATCCGGGAGCAACCCCACCGGGAATCGAACCCGGTTCGCCTCGGTGTGAGACGAGTAATCTAACCACTACACCACCGCGGCAACTGCAGCCAATCATAGGATGAGTAGGCCCACATGAAAGGAACCGCCACTTAATTTCGTATCTGTGTACTCACCTTCTCTGTGGCGCGGGACTGTGCTCTGCGGAGAGGAAATGTTGCAGTGCATCGCTGACGTGGGCAGAACGTCAGGCGAAGTGTGCAGGGACCATCGAGAAGTCAATATGCGGCGCTGGGATTGAACAGAGGTCTCGAGAGCCGCCGGTGGGGGGGGGAGGGCAATATCGGCCAGCATATTCCCTGCTCAGCTGTTGGCAGAGCGCATGGGCTCGCTGGGTTTAGGGTGACGGGGGGAGGGAGCACAAGGTCTTGTATCGAACAGCTGGAGCCCCTGGTGCTTGAAAAAGCTCCTCTTCCCAATTTCCTATTCACATATTTCACACCAAATTCTTAACATACCAGTATAAACATTACTATTTAATATTCTCATTAAGAGATCCTTTTATTTCGCGTAGGGATTGGAAAATTTCGCGAATTCATTTTCGGACAAGCTGAACTTGAAACACATGTTCATTTCTGTTTCGTTTGCAATTGGATCACAGTTTATTAGGTACGCCCGAGGTGAACTCAGAGCCAATAACAGACCTGCAAGGAAACAAGCACCGAATCATCGTTTGCCATCTGGCCAGAGTAAAACTGGCTACACACTGTTGCAGCAGCCAATGAAAACAAAGTTGAGCCTCGAATGTACGTATGTCAGTGGAGTGTAGCATACAGGTAGTTTAAAACGTAACATTTCCCCTTCCCTAATGTATTATAATTAGTAACATCTAGGTGTCACGCAAGTATATTATGTTAGTTTCACGTGTGTCGTTAAACCTCCGCTCATCAGACACGCTTAATTCCGCACTGAGAAAAAGGGTTTGTTGACTCAAACAAAGTTTTGGTTTTGCGCAACCAAATTTATTGTTTGTATAGGGGCAATGAAATATTTTTTGAAACCAAATTACTTACTTGATAGCCTCAAAATGCAATATTTGGTTTTGAAATTAAAGTTTTGTTTGGCTNTTTTTTGAAACCAAATTACTTACTTGATAGCCTCAAAATGCAATATTTGGTTTTGAAATTAAAGTTTTGTTTGGCTCTACGCGCACTAAACACTTTCGTTTAGTATAAAAAAATTACAAGTCCGACGGAAATCCGAACTTAATTGCTTCCCCCCCCCTCCCCCGCAATATATGCCCTAGCAACCTCATCTTCAGTGCCTGCTGATTAAAATCAAATTAGAATGTATTACAATTTATATAATTTAAATACTGGACGACATGCGTAAGTAAATATTTCAAGTTTTACAGCTTTACCTTACAGTTTCCTGTTGAACTTGTTTTACTAGGATTTTTTATACTATTATTATGCATCAATATACGCACTAACAAACACTGTTACTATACTGATATTCGCAGAAATGACTAACAAACTCGGGTGTTTAGACTTTACCGGTTCTCGTCATTCTTCTCCCGTCACTGGGACCTCATGGGAGAAGTATCCCAGCCACCTTGGATTTACGTATATTTCTCCCTAACTGAATTTCCATATTCAACATTTAAAAACCAAGCTTGTCGAGGTACACGGAACATCTTAACAGTTATTTAAAAATCCAACTTAATTTTCTCCGCAATCGAAGGTTCCCTCATAATTTAATAATTCCTATATCACATGCAAACACATAGGGGTATATAAGTGAAACCGGATAAACTTAAATAAATGCGGTTAAGTAGCCCTCTACGTCATGTCAAGCTTTGATATTTTCTGCCTGGTCTCAATATCTGAGTACAAAGATTTGGGGAAAAACAAACACCACACACACACACACANTTTGATATTTTCTGCCTGGTCTCAATATCTGAGTACAAAGATTTGGGGAAAAACAAACACCACACACACACACACACACAAACACACACACAAACACACACACGCACATATATTTCTTTACCTTAAAAGTAAATGAGTCGAAATTTTATTTTTTTCCCCCCCTTTGAGCCACAGCGATAAGGGCGAAATTAACACGTGTGCCCAGCGCCCCATACTCGTACGCGCAAGGCGTNCCCCCCTTTGAGCCACAGCGATAAGGGCGAAATTAACACGTGTGCCCAGCGCCCCATACTCGTACGCGCAAGGCGTTGAACCTGCGTGCAATGCTTCTGTAGTTACGCATTCCTGTGCGAAGTCATCTCTACCAGTGAGATTTTATTACACGCAATTAAAGTCCGTATATTAAACAGTGACTGTGCGGTCTTACTTTTCTAGTACCTCTTAAAGAAACTCTGCAGGATAGCTATAAAAATGCAAGTTTTTTTTAATACACTTGATATGATAAAAATAAAACCAACGGGCTTAGATAATTGGCTTCTATCTTTTCTGGGAAAAGTTTTGCTCACACGANTGATATGATAAAAATAAAACCAACGGGCTTAGATAATTGGCTTCTATCTTTTCTGGGAAAAGTTTTGCTCACACGATATTTATTTGCTGAGATACGCGTAAACGTGCAATCTATAAGCTATTCACGGTTAAGTAAGCATTTTTGAAATCCCTCTCATTTAGAATAGTTCATAAATATATTTNGCAATCTATAAGCTATTCACGGTTAAGTAAGCATTTTTGAAATCCCTCTCATTTAGAATAGTTCATAAATATATTTAATTTTAGCCTTAGATGCCAACTTCCGAGTGCGGTGAAATCTACACTATGAGTTTATTACTTACATGGCAATATTCATTTTAAAATGTGGTTAAAGGATAAAAACGGCTGGTAGGAAAAAGTAACTAGGGCCTCAAAAGTGCTTACCGTACCATGAACAGCCTATGCGAACGTACGCAAAATATGTCCGGACTGTTAACTCTTAAGGCTCGGAGCTTTGTCACCGAGCTACCGGGGACAGTCATTTCCTTCATGTCTGAACACGGGGTGATCAAGCGACGGGGTTGATCCATGGCGCGCTGGCGCCGAGGACATTTTCGCCCGAGCCACCCTCTTCAGCAGGAGCTATCTATCGGCAGGATGCGGCGCGGATACTTTTATCTCGCGAGAGGCGAAGAGGAAGGTGTTGTCACTTCCCGAGAAAAGGAGTCCGTGAAGGGGCTAGAGGGGAGGCTGGTTAAGGGGCGGGGTTGGTAATCGGCAGTTAAATACGCCCTGGGGCTTCGGTACACGTCGAGGNAGAGGGGAGGCTGGTTAAGGGGCGGGGTTGGTAATCGGCAGTTAAATACGCCCTGGGGCTTCGGTACACGTCGAGAGATTAATGGTTGGATAGGAGGGCTAGACGTCGGCGAACATTCTTCAGAGGATACCTCCAGAGAAGACGTTCAATGCCGTATATTTCCAGTATTATCCACCGACAAGCTGTAAAAAAATCTCTCCATTACAGGCCTACCGTGTAAACACTTTGTGTATATGCTGTTCATCGTAAGGTGAGCACTTTTGANAAAAATCTCTCCATTACAGGCCTACCGTGTAAACACTTTGTGTATATGCTGTTCATCGTAAGGTGAGCACTTTTGAAATCAACGTTTGGAAAAAGTCACTGTCCATTACTACATGCATTTCAACGGACACACTGACTCGCATTCTAGCTGTTAAGTTGGCTACGAGGTAAGGGAAATAGTTCCTTGTAATAAAGCCGTATTAGAAATGTGACATTTAAGTTTATAGACGATATATTTATCGAGTTTAGTTTTCACTTGTTTCATGCGCAAAAGTGTAAGAATTTATTTAACATATTTATTGCTCTTACNTATTTATCGAGTTTAGTTTTCACTTGTTTCATGCGCAAAAGTGTAAGAATTTATTTAACATATTTATTGCTCTTACGATTTCACAGTTACCCGTGACTAACGCACGAATAAAGTGATGTGATCCACGACAATGTTAAATTTACTTGTGGCGGAAGGATACAAAATGGAGAATAAAAGTAGATCGTAAGCAGCGTTTTTANCACGACAATGTTAAATTTACTTGTGGCGGAAGGATACAAAATGGAGAATAAAAGTAGATCGTAAGCAGCGTTTTTAAAAGTTCTCACTTTATTGTGAACGAACAACCTTTATCGATTTACGGGTATGTATTGTATATTGTTCATAGTTAATTGAACACTTTTGAAATGAATCTTCGAAAATATCACTGTCCCCACCAGCTTTTTTTANGTATATTGTTCATAGTTAATTGAACACTTTTGAAATGAATCTTCGAAAATATCACTGTCCCCACCAGCTTTTTTTTTACGGGCACACTGACTGCCATGCGCTCAGTAAAGTTGTAAACGACGGGAAGAAAGTAGTTCCATGTCTTANTTTTTTTACGGGCACACTGACTGCCATGCGCTCAGTAAAGTTGTAAACGACGGGAAGAAAGTAGTTCCATGTCTTAACGCCAAATTAATAATGACAGGTAACATTTTTGCTTTCTGTTTTTTGAATGAATATAATGGTAAGAATTAGCATATTTGTAAAATATTTACTTTTCTAATAGTTTCACAGTTCTACGTGACCAACGCGTGAATAAAGTGATCAGGCCATGGCAATGTTAGTTTTAGATATGGTGGAAGAATACACATTCTGCATACAAGTAGATCCAAAGCAGGACTTTCAAAAGTTCTCAGTTTAACTGGGATGAACCGAGGCATTCCTGGGTGGAACATAATAATTTTTTTATTTAAATTCAGTTTAACAAAGAATTAAAAATAAAACATTCAGAGATATATGATTTTGAAATACAGTAATTCATTTTTCACCTGGTGCCATAATTAATTTTAGTAATCTGGCTTCCTTGGCTCGAGTCTGGGACAAGACTGATGCAGAGAATTTTCTGAAGGCGAATTTAGTGTGTGCATCATCCGTATTGTTATGAATAATGAGTGATTTTAAATGCCTCCCAATTGATGTCCTGACATGACGTCAAGAGGTGGTAAATCTTGTAAACTTCAAACCTGTTGCGCTTACTTGGTAACCTAATCTAGGCCCTGGTCGATAAAAATGAAAAGCTGTACTACTACCATTCCATAATACGCAAAGTTAACTTTTTAACTTTTTTTACTTATTCGGGATGTTTGGCTTGCTACAGAAATCGACATGGTTGATATTAGAACTGTCCATGTCCACTGTAAAAATTTGATCATCGGCAGCTGCACCAGATACATGAAAATACGAACGTAACTTGTCTCGCCGATGCTGCTAAAACGCCTGCGTAACGCTAGGTTTCAGGTTCGTATCCCGGTAGAGCAATGAATGTGTGTGTCACATTTAAACTCCAGTAAGATCAGCTTAAACATGCCCCCTAGCACAAAAGTGGGATGCGTTAAAATTTTCAACAAAAATTAAAGTAAAACGCTACTACAAATAAACTTAAAACTCCAAGACACATTTAACGGACTTAGTGATTTATGTTGACCCGGAGAAGCGGTATACTCAAGTCATGAAAAAAGATGGACATAAGCCACCAAAAACTTAAAACTTTCACAATGAAAAAATGAGGCGCATAAAACTGTGCATTTTGTAATATGTTTCAAACGAATTTTTTATTTAATTTTCTGGCGAGATAAAAAAGAATTTTGGTATTTTTTTTTTGCATAATTAAAAACAATAAAAAAAATTGTCGTGCAATCCAGTGTGAACACTTCAGAATTAGTGTCACTCTCACAAAGGTGCACTCCAGTAAAAAAATTAAACAACTCTGATAAGCAAGTATTANCACTTCAGAATTAGTGTCACTCTCACAAAGGTGCACTCCAGTAAAAAAATTAAACAACTCTGATAAGCAAGTATTAATATGAACGAGTAACCTGGCTGCATATTGATCCAGTTACTTTGGTTTACCTAAGAATGCTGTGACAAAAAGCAGCAGCGGGTGTGAACTGTTGATAGGATTCATTAAACTGATGCTGCTTCTGTGGCACGGAAATACAATACGTGCTGGAAGATCACGTAATTTGCATTAATAACTCTCCCACATTTCCCCTACCACCCCTGTGCAACTAGAAACGTNCGTGCTGGAAGATCACGTAATTTGCATTAATAACTCTCCCACATTTCCCCTACCACCCCTGTGCAACTAGAAACGCTATTAAAGCCAATTTCTCTCTTTCATTGCAATCCACCAATTATCCAGTCATTATCCGCAATATATATTAAGTTTTACCAGCAGTATTCCTGTGACCTAAACCAATTGTATGAAGTGGGCCCGGCAGCACCGAAAGTGAGAACGTGTGTGGAGGATGACCTTGCGTGACCTGACATGGACAGGAGACCGGTTTGCGAATGTTTACCGCCACGTAATCATGCGGCATGTTTTAGTTAGACTNTTTAACTTTTTTTACTTATTCGGGATGTTTGGCTTGCTACAGAAATCGACATGGTTGATATTAGAACTGTCCATGCCCACTGTCAAAATTTGATCATCGGCAGCTGCACCAGATACATGAAAATACGAACGTAACTTGTCTCGCCGATGCTGCTGAAACGCCTGCGTAACGCTAGGTTTCAGGTTCGTATCCCGGTAGAGCAATGAATGTGTGTGTCACATTTAAACTCCAGTAAGATCAGCTTAAATANGCTAGGTTTCAGGTTCGTATCCCGGTAGAGCAATGAATGTGTGTGTCACATTTAAACTCCAGTAAGATCAGCTTAAATATGCCCCCTAGCACAAAAGTGGGATGCGTTAAAATTTTCAACAAAAATTAAAGTAAAACGCTACTACAAATAAACTTAAAACTCCAAGACACATTTAACGGACTTAGTGATTTATGTTGACCCGGAGAAGCGGTATACTCAAGTCATGAAAAAAGATGGACATAAGCCACCAAAAACTTAAAACATTTTGTAATATGTTTCAAACGAATTTTTTATTTAATTTTCTGGCGAGATAAAAAAAATTTTGGTATTTTCTTTTTGCATAATTAAAAACAATAAAAAAAATTGTCGTGCAATCCAGTGTGAGCACTTCAGAATTAGTGTCACTCTCACAAAGGTGCACTCCAGTAAAAAAATTAAACAACTCTGATAAGCAAGTATTAATATGAACGAGTAACCTGGCTGCATATTGATCCAGTTACTTTGGTTTACCTAAGAATGCTGTGACAAAAAGCAGCAGCGGGTGTGAACTGTTGATAGGATTCATTAAACTGATGCTGCTTCTGTGGCACGGAAATACAATACGTGCTGGAAGATCACGTAATTTGCATTAATAACTCTCCCACATTTCCCCTACCACCCCTGTGCAACTAGAAACGTTATTAAAGCCAATTTCTCTCTTTCTTTGCAATCCACCAATTGTCCAGTCATTATCCGCAATATATATTAAGTTTCACCAGCAGTACTCCTGTGACCTAAACCAATTGTCTGAAGTGGGCCCGGCAGCACCGAAAGTGAGGACGTGTGTGGAGGATGACCTTGCGTGACCTGACATGGACAGGAGACCGGTTTGCGAATGTTTACCGCCACGTAATCATGCGGCATGTTTTAGTTAGACTATTGCTGGTAATTAAGAGGCACAAACATGTTTACCATCGACTGTCCCGTGTGTCTACACCTGTATATCCCTCTTTACAACCACCACCAAGCTATTATCACAGTAATTTTTAATTACTTAAGTGTAGTTACATCATCGCGCGATATTCCATGGAGTATCAGCGGTGCTATGAAATAACAAATAAAAAAATAATAAAAAAAGCGTGCCGTACACAAGTTTATTACAATCAACATTTATTTTGAGAATAAAACTCGTATAAAATTGCAGGAACATATAAAGTATTACCAAAATTCAGCATATATCTGGTTTGACAGTATGTGACTGTAAAAAAAACAATTGCGTGAATGCGCCTTACAGTTCAAGAAATATGGCTCTAAAACCTCAGAAAACAAACCATTAATATAAAAAGCCACCAAAATAAGTGCGCCTGACATGAAAGTAGTTAACACACGTAACAATAAAACAGTTTCACAGCGGACAGCAGCGTACACGACGCGCACTCTAAACTTGAGCTGAACAAAGGCGTCGGCACGGGTAATTAAAATCAAGAAGTATAAATTGCTGACGTAAAATTCACAGGGGAAGCCCTCATAAGGAGCCAAGGCTAAAAACCCCTTTCTATGCCAACCTACCAAAAATACATTAAAAATTATAATGACCAGAATAACAAGGCGTAATAAAGAGCACCATAATATTACAACGCCTCAGAGTGACTGGAGAGATTTGGATGGCTCTTAACATCGAGGTCTTGAGAGTCGAACAACGCGTAGGACTCAATTGAAACCTGTAGAATACACTTCAAGTAGAAGCGACCAAGCGAAAACAGTGCGGTACATTTGACTCACGCATTACGTTACAACACGTCACCAGCTCAGGCTAACCACCAGCTCAGGCTAACCAAAGGCAAATCATTAAAAACTTTCAACAAAGTAATAACAAAACCTTAACAACACCGTCACTGCACCGCGTGAAGTTAATCGAAACATAATTTGAAACGGGAGGCCAAAAAAAAGAATTTAGAATACAAACGGTCAGCAAAATCCCGATGAAGTTAACCATCCCTTAAAACAATACCATTAAAATTTTAAACAAACACTCCTTAACATTCAACCCACCTGCATGNTGAAGTTAACCATCCCTTAAAACAATACCATTAAAATTTTAAACAAACACTCCTTAACATTCAACCCACCTGCATGGCAGAGCAGCACGTTCGTTCACGCCGGTAAATTATGTAACCATATCAATGCTGGAGAATTGCCGACGAGTCGGTGTCCAAACGAACAGTGTGCGCCCGAAGGTATATGCGAAAATTAACACTAACGAAAGGAGGGGAAGTATAGCATATCGCGCATGCAAGGAGGGAGGGGTGACCAAGGAGTCGGCAAGAGAGTGAGCAGGGGAAGGGGTACCGAGAACCGAAACACTGCGGAGTGGCGGCAAGTTCAAAACTAGAGGAGCGCGCTGCGATCAGCGCAAAACTTTATAATGGTTTTAAGATGCGATCTCGTTGCCTACTTGGCTGCGAAGTACGGGAAATTCTCGAANGCGCTGCGATCAGCGCAAAACTTTATAATGGTTTTAAGATGCGATCTCGTTGCCTACTTGGCTGCGAAGTACGGGAAATTCTCGAACCGAACAATTCTGGAACGTTACGCATCTCGAATGGCATAGAGAGCAGAACGGCCATTTCATGGGCTCGTGCTTTATGCATTTCAGGAACTTGTACATTCTTGGTACGTTTGTAGTGAGCCACTGGTTGGCTGGCCAGTAATCAACACCTAACAGCATAACAAAACAAATGCTTATGTTGTCCCAGTCCCCAAATCTCTCAGGGCTATATCGTACACTGTAGGCTGAGTCCAAATTCCCCAGCTAAGGGCCCTTACCTGGCTTCGAGCCCCATAAAATTNGCTATATCGTACACTGTAGGCTGAGTCCAAATTCCCCAGCTAAGGGCCCTTACCTGGCTTCGAGCCCCATAAAATTGGATCACGGTCATGACTTCACATTGTCGCTGACCAAGGGCACGAATGTACCCTAGAACGTCCATTTCGGCCAAGGGGACATTACTCTTGCCCTTCCTCGAATACTCTGTTGGTTTTCAATGCTCTAGCGTTTCAAGTATTTCATTTATTGGTATTTACAACTTCGGATGGCCACGGGAAATACTTGCTAATGTCACAAAGACAAATGTCGCGTAGAGTAAACTTCGACGGGATATAAATCGAGGTGGAAACGAACAAGAGCGTCCGAATTCACAAATTAACACTGTCAGTAAGGGAGCAAGGGGTAATTAAGCACCTGTAATACTGTCATATTTTTTCCTTCATATAGGTAAGGCAACCTGTCGTTCGCGAAAATATTTCAGGACTACTCGTTCTCCAAGAGACTAGAGCTCAGATCCACTTTCGTGATTCGATGATTTTAACTGTCACACATTGCAGGTGTCAGCCCGCGATCACTGACACTCACTGTCGGAGTTACCTAATTCTGATTGGCCCGGTCAGCCTAAGGAACTGTCTCCCGATACACACACATGGCCAATAATCAAAGGAATGCCATAGGACGTTGGAGTCTAGACTTCGCGTAGATCTTTTCGCGAAAAACAGGCGGCTTGACATATAGGATATATTTGACAGAATCTGAACACGAAATAGGACCATCAATTCTTTCCATTCAACAAATTGGATAAAATAATCTGGAAAGTATTTGAAAGTGTGTCACTGTCAAATATTTATACTAGGAGGATCTAGTCTAATTTTTCATTAAAGAATTATTTACAATGTGAGATTCTGCTCGTGTTTTTCTATGCAGTCCACTACAGGAAGAAATTCAACGACAACTGTAATTTATTTTCACTTCTTCACTAAATTTAAATTTTATTTACCAGAGATATTTCCCGCAGAATGAAAATTAATGTCTCCAAGTTTTTAATATTATTGTGAATTAATCGCTTCGAATAAATCGCTTCGAATAGCATTCATTTTCAAAGAGCTTCTACATACATTAATTACACTGAAGAACCAAAAAAAACTGGTATAGGCGTGCGTATGCAAATGACAGAGGTATGGAAGGTTAGTCTCATTGCGCTATGCCAGCCGTCGCCCTATATAAGACATCAAGCGTCTGGCAAAGTTGCTAGATCGGTGACTGCAGCTACAATGGCAGGTTATCAAGATTTAAGTGAGTTTGAACGTGGTGTTATAGTCGGCACACGAGAGATGGGGCATAGCATCTCCGAGGTAGCGATAACATTTGGATGCTCGCGTACGACCATTTCACGAGTGTACCGTGAATATCGGGAATCCGGTAAAACA
>NQII01001682.1:390593-427543 GCA_002778355.1 Clitarchus hookeri
GGGGATCTCCCGTCACTTCCATACTCACCTCACTTCACCGACATCGGCTCTCAAGCCGCTCAAATCTCCCCACTCCGCTTATTTGATTGAGTTCATTTGAAGCAGTTTGAGCGAAAATTCTGACATTTTTACAGGGCCTTTACACACGAAGGATCAGAGGCAAGTAAACAAGGACACGTGGTACTGAATTTGGAATCAGACGTAGTGTTATGCGCCGCTGTTCGCCTTTTACGTAGGACCTTCCCCTACCCAGCCCGGTGGTTGCTGGCTGTTGATAAACCCGATACTTCGTTCGCTATTTCTAATACCAAGATTTAAATATAAATGACGTACAATGAACTAGACGCTGTCCTTTTTCAACTCAGTTTTATTCATTCCATTTTTATACTAATATTTAGTAAACTATTTTTTAATAGATTGTAATTTTGTTTTATACTTCGAAAGATACTTTATATTTTAATGCTACCTAACGGTTAATTTTCAAACTACATTTGTTTTTTAAAAGTGTTGAATAAAATTAACGTTTATATCTCGTATTTCATTGCAAATACATAAGTTGAACTATTTGATATAGTCTATTCGCGGTATCGTCACACATTTTGAATCAAACCTTTGAAAAATCACACTATCTATGACGTGGTTGGTTATTTCACAAATATGTCACGTATCAGAAGCGTTTTATGCTTATGTTCACATAAAAGTATCTTATTTTTGGTTAAAATTCGCTTATACATATTATATTTTATCTATAAAGTATAATATATCATTTATGAATAATATGAATAAAACCAGGAAAAAAATATGTGTGTTGGTAGTGCCCAGTAAGAAATAGTTCTCATGTAAGATATTATCGAAGTGAGTGCGCACGAATGCGATGCGTTGTTCTTTTGGTGTAATTTTCCTGACTTGTTTTCATGGGGCGAAGGAATAGTATGAAAGTAGTAACCATTAATGAACTATACTATTACATCAATATACGTTGATTATCCAATAAATAGTGGTGTAAAATGTGTGAACCAACTGTGTCTTCTGAGAAATATTGGCGAAACTGCGTGGCTCGTGCGTGAACCGAGGACGGTTTCCGGTTGGCTCTTTCTAGTTGTCCTTCTGTCTGTTGGGCGTGACGTGCGTACACATGTGAACCAGGCATGATGGTGGGTTACCGCACGCCCGCGAGTGGCGTGTGTGCCGAGGAGGGGCGAGCGATTGCAAACACGCTGGCCTTTGCTCGTGTAATTAATGTAATTAAAGACGAGACGGACATTGTGGAAGGCCTTGGGCGCATGACAGCCCCGTGCAGGGAACTGCTCCGATTGAAACTGCGCGAAATTTTGGGTTCGCCAACGGAGTAATTAACTGCGGAAGAAAAGAAAATTCAGAACATATTTTCTGAGATTTTAGTATGCATTCAGGTGCATACGTATTTAAGGGGAGGGCCGACAGATCTCTGGCCACCTCCGCAAATCGGGAAAAGATAACAATTCAGAAAATGACAACAAAAATGTGGACGGTTCAGAATGCTAAGTATCCCGTCTACCTGGCGTGAACTGCGTGGCAGTGTGTTTCAAATCAGGTTNAATGTGGACGGTTCAGAATGCTAAGTATCCCGTCTACCTGGCGTGAACTGCGTGGCAGTGTGTTTCAAATCAGGTCTTTTTTTTTTACGAAACTATTAAACGTGCGCCCAATTCGCTGATCTATGTAAAGAACACACACTTACGCCTGCCGGTTACTTTCAAGACGTCACGCGCGTGAGAAACACCATTTCGGAGCAACTCAAACATAGCTGAAAACGGCTATTTCAGAATACTGTATCTCAAAATACTTGGCTCAGATCTCTCCAGAAGTACTCTATAGGCCTGTATTAAACCTTAATATAGACTTTACACCAATAGAATGGTAGGGTCACTGCTGAATATCCCTTAGGTACACGCAGCACCACTACAACAATGCAACGCTAGTCCAGAATCACCCTGCTTGTGGCGGCGATGACCTACAATTTTACATGCCGCAGAAGAGTACAAAACTAACAGGAAAAGTAGGTCTGAAGCAACGGTAGGGCTGGGAGNCCTACAATTTTACATGCCGCAGAAGAGTACAAAACTAACAGGAAAAGTAGGTCTGAAGCAACGGTAGGGCTGGGAGAATCCCGCGTGCTCAGTGAGCCACGTGATAGACTCCGCAGCACTTTGTATACTCGATCTCCAGCTACTTCTACATTGGCTGCCACCCCAGTGCGTGTCAGTCTGTACCCCAGACTTGTCGTGAGTAGGGACGCCCGAATTTCGCGGAAATATTTCCGCGCATGTTAGATTTCCATAACCTACGGGTATAATTGCAGTTTTCTTTTGCCTATCGGTCACGTGTCTTTGTGAGAAAACATTTTCTCACTCGGCTGGCTAACCAGAATTAGGTTACTCCTGAGTGTGCGTCTGTGATTCACGAGCAGACANAAAACATTTTCTCACTCGGCTGGCTAACCAGAATTAGGTTACTCCTGAGTGTGCGTCTGTGATTCACGAGCAGACTCCCAAGACGCATAACATGTACATAATCCAATCAAGATGGCTAAAGTGTTACGAAATACAACTGGTCATCCAGGGCTTGTGTAATAAACGGCGATATACTTGCAGGAGCAGCTCACGTATACATATTTTTGAAGTACAGCTTGTTCTCAAACGAAGTCGCGAATTCTCTCATCCCTAGGCAGGGCTTCCAAAAGTGGCATAACCGGGTATCTCCAGCCACAGGAATTTAGAGAATAGCCACAGAAGACGTCAGTTTTTATTTACCAACCTACTCTAAAACTAAGTGTTGGGTGTGAGCCCGCGTTAGGGACGGGATTTAATTGCGTCTCAAGGTTAAGCCCCATACGCCTACAAGAAAAGGGAATCATGCAAGGAGACATGCATCGCGGCAGCGAGGGATTCGGCTGTCATGTCCCCAGTTTGGTCATGACAACCTCATTAAGTGTACTTACAGCTAAACTTTTATACTAAGAAGAGAAAGGGATAAAACCGGCACAGACACCGTAAAAGCCCTTTCGATAGGAAATAACTAAAAATTGTCGCATGCATTGTCATAAAATGCTACAGGAGACAGATGGGTGGAAACCAAGCTCTTTATTAATATGTAAGGAAAATACTAGTAGAGAAGGTGCAGGACATCTCTAATTTATTTGACGCTGGCTTAACCAGAGTAATGTTTGTACATCACTCGGGTGGGGGGGGAGTGGTGCTATTGCCCCCCCCCCAAACCCAGAAAACCCAGTAGATCCTGAAAACTTAAAAAGAAAANAATGTGGACGGTTCAGAATGCTAAGTATCCCGTCTACCTGGCGTGAACTGCGTGGCAGTGTGTTTCAAATCAGGTTTTTTTTTTTTACGAAACTATTAAACGTGCGCCCAATTTGCTGATCTATGTAAATAACACACACTTACGCCTGCCGGTTACTTTCAAGACGTCACGCGCGTAAGAAACACCATTTCGGAGCAACTCAAACATAGCTGAAAACGGCTATTTCAGAATACTGTATCTCAAAACACTTGGATCAGATTTATTCAGAAGTAGTATATGGGCCTGCATTGAACCTTAATATAGACTTTGCACCAATAGAATGGTAGGGTCACTGCTGAATATCCCTTAGGTAGACGCAGCACCACCATAACAATGCAACGCTAGTCCAGAACCCTGCCTGTGGCGGCGATGGCCTACAATTTTACATGCCGCAGAAGAGTACAAAACTAACAGGAAAAGTAGGTCTGAAGCAACGGTAGGGCTGGGAGAATCCCGCGTGCTCAGTGAGCCACGTGATAGACTCCGCAGCACTTTGTATACTCGATCTCCAGCTACTTCTACATTGGCTGCCACCCCAGTGCGTGTCAGTCTGTACCCCAGACTTGTCGTGAGTAGGGACGCCCGAATTTCGCGGAAATATTTCCGCGCATGTTAGATTTCCATAACCTACGGGTATAATTGCAGTTTTCTTTTGCCTATCGGTCACGTGTCTTTGTGAGAAAACATTTTCTCACTCGGCTGGCTAACCAGAATTAGGTTACTCCTGAGTGTGCGTCTGTGATTCACGAGCAGACACCCAAGACGCATAACATGTACATAATCCAATCAAGAAAGCTAAAGTGTTACGAAATACAACTGGTCATCCAGGGCGTGTGTAATAAACGGCGATATACTTGCAGGAGCAGCTCACGTATACATATTTTTGAAGTACAGCGTGTTCTCAAACGAAGTCGCGAATTCTCTCATCCCTAGGCAGGGCTTCCAAAAGTGGTATAACCGGGTATCTCCAGCCACAGGAATTTAGAGAATAGCCACAGAAGACGTCAGTTTTTATTTACCAACCTACTCTAAAACTAAGTGTTGGGTGTGAGCCCGCGTTAGGGACGGGATTTAATTGCGTCTCAAGGTTAAGCCCCATACGCCTACAAGAAAAGGGAATCATGCAAGGAGACATGCATCGCGGCAGCGAGGGATTCGGCTGTCATGTCCCCAGTTTGGTCATGACAACCTCATTAAGTGTACTTAACAGCTAAACTACTATACTAAGANAAAAGGGAATCATGCAAGGAGACATGCATCGCGGCAGCGAGGGATTCGGCTGTCATGTCCCCAGTTTGGTCATGACAACCTCATTAAGTGTACTTAACAGCTAAACTACTATACTAAGAAGAGAAAGAAAAAAACCGGCACAGACGCCGCAAAAGCCCTTTCGACAGGAAATAATTAAAAAATGGTTGCATGCATTATCATAAAATGCTACAGGAGACAGATGGGTAGAAACCACGCTCTTTATTAATATGTAAGGAAAATACTAGTAGAGAGGGTGCAGGACAACTTTAATTTATTTGACACTGGCTTAACCAGAGTAATGTTCGCACATCACTCGGGTGGGGGGGAGTGGTACTATTGCCCCCCCCCCCGAAAACCCAGTAGATCCTGAAAACTTAAAAAGAAAAATTGAATTAGTTGGCATTGAGTGCCAGTAGAGCCAAAACAAACCTACTTTTACTAATCCATGATAAGATGGCAATCTGCCTGAAAGGAAAAAGAGAGTTAATATTAACCTAAATAACCTATTACTTGAACTAAGCCCACGAGGACGATTTTTTCCCGTACCTTATTAGAAACTAAATAACCCCAGAGGTGTCCCTTTAGGACTCCTCGTGTTAATCTAAGGCTGTATGTCAACAAGACATACCGATATTAAATTAATTAAAATATAGATAAATATCTATCCTAAAATGTTGTGCAGATGCTAACATAATTGGCAGGGCGTGTACTACCCCCGCGCTGAGGAGCTTGCTCCAGCGATGCAAAACAGCGGCTCGCTTAGATGAGAAGACGTCGCGGGCTCGGCTGGCGGTAATTACTTATGGTGGGGGGGATGTGGTGGCGGCGCGTAGCGGCCGGTGGGCGAACCACGCGAACAGAGCGAGGCCAGCGCCACGTGAAAGCTCCCGGTAGAGGGGGGAACAAAGATTGATTGCAGGCGAGGGCAAGTGCGCCAGGAGAAACGCAGTTACAAAACAAGACTGCGCCGGCCGCCATTAGGCCGCCGTAATAAGCTGCGTACACATCCTCGCCGCCTGATGGCTCCCTCCTGGGGCGGGCCACACACGCCACCCTCATACCCTGCCGTCAAGGCTGTCGGGACTCCAAAAAGTTAACGATTATAACAAATGTCTTCTGTTTTGTGAAAATGGAGGCCATAACAGTTAGTGCTGATGAAACAGAAGGTACTTATACCGCAATGAGTGATTTGCAAAAGTACCTTGAAAAGACATTAAATCTCTGCGTCTGAAACCAAAGATGTTTATAGACAAAATTTTTAGGTTTAAAAAAACATCAAAAAGTGTTGGCTGTAATCAGAGTATTATCACCAGAGGCAAGGTTCATGATTTGTTGTCTCTTGCTTCAAGAATATATAAAAAACTTATTTTTTTTACCATTGCATATTAATAGAAACTCTTTCCTCCCTTCTAAATAGTATGTTGCTAAATAAATTCCATTTTTCAAATTACCTAATAAACAATTAACTCGTCAGAACGATAGCCTCTCTTTTAAAGTTAGCTAATTCCGCGGGATACCGCGTGACACATATATGTAGTCACCAAATAACAAGTCACATATACAAAAAAAAAAGTTAAATATAAATAAATTTTTGCTAATTTTTACTATTTTCTCCTACTTATGAAGGAAACTGTGTAGGCAAGCTCCAAAAATGCGATATATATATATATATATNTTTTTACTATTTTCTCCTACTTATGAAGGAAACTGTGTAGGCAAGCTCCAAAAATGCGATATATATATATATATAAGTAGGAGAAAATAGTAAAAATAGTAAAAACCTACTATATATATAAGTAGGAGAAAATAGTAAAAATAGTAAAAACCTACTTATATATATATATATATATATATATATATATCGCATTTTTGGAGCTTGCCTACACAGTTTCCTTCATAAGTAGGAGAAAATAGTAAAAATTAGCAAAAATTTATTTATATTTAACTTTTTTTTTTGTATATGTGACTTGTTATTTGGTGACTACATATATGTGTCACGCGGTATCCCGCGGAATTAGCTAACTTTAAAAGAGAGGCTATCGTTCTGACGAGTTAATTGTTTATTAGGTAATTTGAAAAATGGAATTTATTTAGCAACATACTATTTAGAAGGGAGGAAAGAGTTTCTATTAATATGCAATGGTAAAAAAAATAAGTTTTTTATATATTCTTGAAGCAAGAGACAACAAATCATGAACCTTGCCTCTGGTGATAATACTCTGATTACAGCCAACACTTTTTGATGTTTTTTTAAACCTAAAAATTTTGTCTATAAACATCTTTGGTTTCAGACGCAGAGATTTAATGTCTTTTCAAGGTACTTTTGCAAATCACTCATTGCGGTATAAGTACCTTCTGTTTCATCAGCACTAACTGTTANTGACACACTTCGAGAAGAAGACTTCTAAGACATTCCACACTGAGAGAACAGCCAGCGAAATATTTGTTTTTATAGCGTCGAAAATAAATTTAGTTGCCCAACAAAATATTTTTTTCAGTAGACAAAACTTTATAAGAAAACCAAATTAATATTATTCACCTAACTAAACACACGAATACATAAACAAAATTTATGTGTTGATCCAAAATAAATTAGGCTGCCAACAAAATATTTTCTTGAATCATATGTAAATATGTATATATTTGTTTGGCCACTCATTTGATTGTCTTCGTTCGAAAATACAGCTAGAGTGTTTGCGTTCTTTGTAACAAACACGATAGTAACTGTGTTAGTGCATATATTTATGCTTAATAACGCTATAAACATCCTAGTAANTTCTTTGTAACAAACACGATAGTAACTGTGTTAGTGCATATATTTATGCTTAATAACGCTATAAACATCCTAGTAAAACAAATTCAAAAGGAAACTAAAAAGGAAAGCTGTAAAACTTGAAATATTTATTTGCACACGTTGTCATGTATTTTAAATGTGCGTGTGTTTCAAAACATCCCAACTTCATCTCTAGTTGCTTAAGTTGAGGTTCGTGTAGTTTTTGAGACGCAGCGCTCAGGCTTAGATGATCTAGGTTCAATTTTTGCTCAGGCTTCCAACTATTTTATACTAACCGAAACTTCTTAATTTACGTAGAGCCAAACAATTCTTTGGTTGCATCAACCAAATCTTTGTTTGGGGCAACTAAACAAGAACAACAAAATAATTTGGTTTCTAACAAAATATTTTACTGTCCCATATACAAACAATTAATTTGGTTGCGCTAGACAAGCCATGTTTAATTCAAGAAACCGTTTTCTCCGTGCAGAAGTGGCAAGAGCGCTGTGCTTCCGAGTCCTGCTGCGCTCGGAACCCACTTCTGAATGGAGGTTCTTTGCATATTTTAGATTCCTTTCATAGACCGAGATCACACGAGTGGTCTTNCGGAACCCACTTCTGAATGGAGGTTCTTTGCATATTTTAGATTCCTTTCATAGACCGAGATCACACGAGTGGTCTTAACATGCTTATCGTAAATTCGTCCGGCAACCAAGTTTGAACACGTTTGAGAGCGGAACTAGTTTCCGGGGTTACACCTCAATAAGTGAATGCAAACAAGTAGAGAAACACCGCTGATACACGTTACACGTAAAAACATGTCCCGTCCTTAATTTATGCTCGCCGGTGTATTATTTACTTGCCTAGCAATGTCGCAGAGACAACGAACTGGTGCATGGATTAAGTGATCAGCAACATTAATTTCCCATACAGTGTAAGGATAGAAAGTGGCATAAAATTATAATCTAACCAGGGATTTCAAAAATTCTTAATTCACCAAGAACAGTTAATAATAAATTGTTAACAGGCTAGCTCAAAAGCTTATCGTACCATTTAACATTCAACTATTCGTCCAGTTCAGGATGGCTAATTTTAATATAAAAATTACATCCCTTCTACAAAAAAAGTGCATAAAAAATTGCAGCTCTTGGAGTATGGTAAGAATTACTATGTATAAACTGCTATCGGCATATTTTGGCAACACGTTGGGTTTAGCTGTGGGGCTTCCCTGGAAGTCGCAAGTCGTAAAGTAGTTATGATAAAGAATACCGAGACATTCCTTGGAATTAACGTAGGCGAATTTTCAAGTATGGCAGAATCAAAATGACTTAAATGATATTTCGTCCAATATGGTATTTGAAGGCTAAGCGCTGTGAGCCTTACGTGTTAAACATAACTTGCAGTTGAATCGAAACATTACAAGAAACGTAAGAGGTGTTAGTAGTATTACAAAAACACAATCCAAACATATAGTACAACTCCATTTCCTGACTTAGAAAATTAGTTTTAAAACAAGTTTTATAAGAATTTTTGGAAGTGGTCGGGGGGTTATCAACGGAACCCATTTTCGAGATCTTCAGCACTCGTACAACGAAGAGGCCAGAATAAATTACATTCCGAGCGAAAATTCCCTTCGAAGCTGTGTGTTCGAGTAAACTGGCTTACAACAATTGAAAGTCGTTTTTACCTAGCATAACTAATTTTATCTGATATAGTTGGCAGTCGCTTTTTTAGAAGTTACGGAAAACTGTGGGTTCTCTCTCTCTCTCTCTCTCTCTTTTATGGGTCGCCACCGCCGTGTCCTTCACACAGGACCTCCTGCCTCACATGTCGCGCGTTGGCACGTCAGATATCTCCATTCCGATACGTCTCCGATAACCCTCAAGGGGGTGGCGACAGACGACCAGCAAAAGGGTCAGCAGGGGCTCGCATCGGGAAACGATTCCGTTCCGTTTCATCTTAACGCGAGTCGCAGTGGTAGGTGGTTTTGGGATGGCGTGGTGGAGGGGGGGGGAGGTTCCCGCGCGAATTTTAATTAAACGGGGTGGGCACTCGTCGGCGTCCTGTCTGGAGGCGCTGGTATTTTTCGTCCCCGGGGAAGTCACATACTGGCCCCTAGCCCCGTCCTTCTACCCTTCCACAACCCTTACCTTACCACCCTCTGCCAAGCCTACAACCTCGTGGCCAACCGCGCTCTTCAGTTTCCACATTGTTTCCCCGTGCTCACATGTCCCACGTTACGCGCGCGAGGATTTTACACGGCAAAGTTTCACACCGTTTTATCTCTCTGTGTGCGTCCCCTTCCCAGCTACCCCCTTCTTCTCCACCCCCCTCGTACTTCCAACACCCCTCCTTCACCCCCACAAACCCGATTGTTTTCATTACGTTCATCTCATAAGCTTTTTTTTCTCTGCCCGGGATGTGGGAGAGCCCTTTTGCTTGCCGCCACGCGTCTACAAAAAGAGCGAGGCGGGTACCTGGGCAGGGAGTTTTGCACGGATGGAAAGGGGATAAATTTTTTTTCCCTCCCCGGACCGCAGCCGTGCGGTTGGCCTGCTTGACCGTGCAGCCTGTGGCGCTATCTCAGCAGCGGCGAGTGGAACCGAAACGAAAACGTCCGAGTCTCGTTTTCGTGTTGGAGCTGAAATTGGCGCGTCGGAGATTTTGTCGTTACCGTTGGGAATCCTAAGTTTGAAAATGTTAACTGGAGGACGGAATAGGATGTGTTCAGTGAATGGTAGGAACATTTGGCGGAATCCTAGCCACACGTTTTAGTCCTTTCTTTCCTAACTGAACCGACGTCTTCCACAGCCGCGGTAAGGTTATATCTACTTCAGGAAAAAAAAAAAAAAAAACGAGATTTTTTTTATGGGAGAGTTTGGTATAGGGAAAGTTTCCGCCGCTAGGTGAGCAGTGTTCCAAAAGGTAACTTTTAATTACAAACTACGTGAATTACAAAAGGGAATGATTTTACTTAGTTACGAAGTTTGATTTATGATTATTACAATTATCCTGTTTTTAACGAAGAAAATAGAGAAAATCTGATAAACCAGTGACACTAGCACTTACTTAGAGGCGAAAATTTTCCCTTTGCCAAACTTTTAACATTGACCTTCCCAACCTGTAGTAGACGTAACCTTATTCGCGTCTTAATGACTGATGATTAAGCAAAATGTTATAAGTGCCAGTGACTTAGAGCAGAACATCAAATGGATTCCATATCTAATCAATATAAATAAGAGATAAACGGGCTGAAATTGGTCATTGGGTTTCCAGTTACAACGAAGCCTCAGTTGTAACTAATGTGAATTATTATGCACGGATCGAAATGTAGTTTTCAGGCTCAGGAGTGGTCAACAAAACCAGCTGACCTATTATTCAAGAGTGAGTGCTATAGTGGAATACAATTGAGAAAATAGTGCACAAAGGTCCAAAACGCGTCGAGCGAGTCGGGAAAAATCTATTTCGTTTGCACGAATGGGTGGGGTTGTTCAGTTCAGTAGTAACAGCAGCCGAGAGCGGTTGGGCGATAGCTGCTCCGTGTGTGCATATTGGGCCTTACCTGTCGAAAAAAACGTAAGTCGCGCAGCGCGGTAGTAGAGAGCGATGTTATCAGTTTGGTATGTATAGCGCTAGCAGTGTCACGTGGTTTCCCTCCCTCCAGCGGCGAGCGTTCGAGAGATCCCTCCCCCACACTGTCTCCCCCACATTCCCTCCCTCAAAGCTGCGGGAATATAATTTTCTCTTTTTAACTTTACTATAGCTTGGTTGGTCCGCCCGCTTTCCCAGCCAGCCTGCCCAAGTATAGTCCATTTGCGGTTACTTCAAACTTTTCTAAAGCCCTCCTAGAATTATACTTCCAGAACATTCCTCCGCCTCATGCAAAAAAGTCTTAACCGTCCCTAGAAAATTACACCAAAAGGACAACGCACAATATTCGTACGCACTAAGATCAATAATATTTTGCATAAGAACTATTTCCTACTAGGCACTACCAACACACCAATTTTCTCCCCGTTTTTATTCATATTAATTGCGAATTGAATATTGTAATATGTTAATCAAACATAAGTAAAAGTTTAATTTAACAAAATATAAGATACTTTTATTTCAACAAAGTATAAAAATCTTGTAATGCATGACAAAATTAGGAAAGTATTCAACAAATCATACATGGGGTGGTTTTCAAATGTTTGATTTTAAAAATGTGAAGAAACCGCGACTAGACTATATATAGTTCAACAGTATTGCCGTTGCACTTGGAGCCATCGTGTACTGCTGCAGCTAATGCAATGATAGGCAGTAGTTTGCTTCATTCAGGAACAACCCCAGTCTCAGACATCACACAGATGTACGATAAAATCTTCTAATTATTCCCCGTCCATTATTGAATCGTGCCGGGAGATGCCGTTGGTCGGCGTGTTTTCTCNACGATAAAATCTTCTAATTATTCCCCGTCCATTATTGAATCGTGCCGGGAGATGCCGTTGGTCGGCGTGTTTTCTCTGGGATCTCCAGTTTCTCCCGCCCTTGCATTACGGCGCTGCGTCATATCCACCTCGCTTCACCCTCGCCGGCTTTCAAAACCTCGTTGTTAAACAGCTGCTCAAATCGCTCCACTCCCCGCCCACTATTCTAAGAAAAGAGAAGAGTCCATTAATGACCCTCTCCAGGAGACACCTTACGCAGGATTGTCAGCCACTACTTCAGTAACAGTAGGCCTACAGGCCTTGTGACGCTAGTGTTGGCATGTTCACAATTTCGCAGTGAAATTGTGTGTTAATGACAATACAACGTGACTTACTCTGGACATAAAACGAGGATGACTGCGCATGCCTTGAAACTTTTAGATCTCTGTCTCAGAAATAAGCTCCCTTCAAAAACCAGTCATTTCAGATAAATGTGAATTTTAAGATTAGTGTGTTGGACGAAAATAACCTGCAAAATAAAAGATAGTGCCATATATTGACGCTTTCCAACCAGTTTCAGTTAACTAGAGATTTGGAACAAAAATAATTATTACTGTTCACACATTAAACACGAATACAATAGACAGTACTGAAACATGTCATCCTGATGTAGTATTTGTCAGACCAATTACATTAGTGGTAAGGTATATACGTTTCGCCTGTGACTAACTATAAATACATTTTTTTTAAACGTAGTTTGGAAGATGCAAAATGGACGATTTTGGATATCAACAACGGAAAACNAACTATAAATACATTTTTTTTAAACGTAGTTTGGAAGATGCAAAATGGACGATTTTGGATATCAACAACGGAAAACCGTATTGTGGTTTCTTTTTGGTGAATCTTAAAATGGGGGGAAGGGCAGGCCTTTCTATAGGTAATTTGGGAACTGGCTACGCCATATAGAGGCCAGTATTCGCAGAAAATGTTATCTAAGGCTGGCAGGTCAATAACATACTTGCAGAATATAAGTAATCGCATCGAAAAAAGATGCAACTAGTGATCGTTCGGTCTCGAGTGACCATGATTTTACGTGATCGTACGATCAGTAGTTCGTACGACTAGCTCACCCAATGCGCGCTGACCTTAATCTTTCCATTTTCACCAACAAGAGAGTTTGGTCGTTGCTGTACCGATGCCTGACATCCAATTCTCGAAGTTGTCGGTTCTGCCCCAATCAGTTGCGAAGTGAGGTTTCCAATAGGCGTTTTCAGTCCTCTTTTAAAATGGTTGACTGTTACGCAGAAATTAAGCATGTATTTCGTAAGCCTTTAGTTAACACGGCAAGACCATACCACCTACGGGAATAGCATGCTAACCGAGTAGACTCGGAAATGCAGTATTTTATATATATGTACTATTGCAGTTTCGGGTCCAACATCGCACGTGCTAGAGACTTGGCAAGAAAACTGCGATTTACTGTTACATCCTTGCTACTGAAAGCTGTACGAGGCGTCTTCGCTTCGCGAAAGAAGACTAATAATGCCTCGCAAAATTCCCAGCCGCAACTTCGGTTCGGAAGCTTCCCCTTCCCCCGCGGGTCACTTGTGGGGTCACCCAATCCAGCGACGGTCCGTTATTAGTGGGCTAATTATTGTGCGGACCACTCCAATCTGCGGGGGCCGGTCAGTTGGCGAACCTCCATTGTTGGCAGGATGGCTACAACGTCGTGGACCACACAGGTCAATAGGCGGATTGGATTCTTCTCTGACCTCTTCTTCCGTTTCGTCCCTTCCCTTCCACATCCCTCCCCTTCTCCACCAACATACACTCATTCAACATCCCACCCGGTTACAGCTATGAACCACGAGGGCATAACAGCTACTCTCTCTTCCGCACCCCGCAACCGAGCATCTGGGCACGCGAGGTGAATGATCGGAAATCAATCTGATTCAACGATTCAGCAGCATTCGCCAGGCTGCTTGTTCGACAATGACAATAAGATGGTTCACCTACCTATGACTGCCTTTCTTCGAAAGACTGACAGTGGAGAATTGGTATTGCCAGCAGTCTAAAAATCGCTTCAGGATAGTAATATTTCCCCTTAAATATTTCAATCCACTGAAAATTCAACTATCAAAATATTTTGTATAAATAGAAACTGTTTGTCGTGATAATAAAATGGGTACTTATTTTTCAGTTGATAGCCAACCGTTTCGAAGTAAAATANACTCATTCAACATCCCACCCGGTTACAGCTATGAACCACGAGGGCATAACAGCTACTCTCTCTTCCGCACCCCGCTACCGAGCATCTGGGCACGCGAGGTGAATGATCGGAAATCAATCTGATTCAACGATTCAGCAGCATTCGCCAGGATGCTTGTTCGACAATGACAATAAGATGGTTCACCTACCTATGACTGCCTTTCTTCGAAAGACTGACAGTGGAGAATTCGTATTGCCAGCAGTCTAAAAATCGCTTCAGGATAGTAATATTTCCCCTTAAATATTTCAATCCACTGAAAATTCAACTATCAAAATATTTTGTATGAATAGAAACTGTTTGTCGTGATAATAAAATGGGTACTTATTTTTCAGTTGATAGCCAACCGTTTCGAAGTAAAATANAATAGAAACTGTTTGTCGTGATAATAAAATGGGTACTTATTTTTCAGTTGATAGCCAACCGTTTCGAAGTAAAATACACTAGTGGAAATACGTTTAAGAACATCCCCTTGGAATACACTTTATCTGTCCCAAAAATTGTACACAAGCAGAAGGTTGTATGTGCGACTGATCAAAATATCAAGTCCGTGGGACACCCAGAGGAGTTCAGTCACCCTGAATGGGCACACGTTCTCGTATCCTGGTTCCATGTTTGAAGGTGTGATCAGGCAGGCCGTTCAGCTAAGGTCTGATCACTTCATAACAACGTGCAGCAATTCTGCCATGTTCACCTGTCGTACAAATGCTGAATGTCTCTCTGGGGTACGATGTACCATGCTCGCTGTACTTCTTGGGCTGGATATCAGGCGCCGTCCCATCATGTTCCACAAAAGCTCGATGGAACTGAGGTCTGAAGTTCTAGCGGGCCAGGGTAGCGTGCGTACACTGCGTAGAGCGCACGCTGTGTTGCTTTGGGACGCGCGTTATCATACTGGAAGATTAGTTCCCGCAGTGTGTCGAGAGATGGTCGGAGGACAGAACTGACATCATGGACGTACAACGCACTCGCCATGCTCCCCCGAATGAAAAACAGAGGCAATCGGGATGTGCAGTTGAAGACCCCCCATACCATAATCCCAGATGTGGGTCCGGTATGACGAGTGCGAAAACACGATGGGTTGTCGTCCCGCTCACTTGCACGGCTACGAACGCGAACATGGCCATCACTTTGTCCAAGGTAGAAACGACTCTCATCACTGGTGCCCTCCATACGCCTCTCCTTCACGCCCGCTCTCAGCACCACCAGAGACGTTCACGACGATGAACAGGTGTCAGGGGTGTAAACGTGCCAGAGGAACACGAGAACGTGAACCTACCTTCAATAATCGATAGTATATTGTTCGTGCAGACACGAACACAGTGGGCACAGTGGCTATGATTGCACGTGCTGTTGTTGTTCTGTCAAAGCGGTCCGAGAGATCCATCTGTCCATGCGCTCATCAGTGCGGAGAGGTGGCACTGGTGGGGCTAGGCGACTGTGGGAACCCTCTCTCGCCCATCTTCTCCACTACCTATGGAGCACTGACACGTCACACGCCTAGTTAGTGGCAGTTGTGCGGAGCGTCCAGCCACCTTCTCGGAGTCCCACCATACGGCCACTCTCAAAGCCACTATTCAACAGGAGCTCGCCGTCGTCTTTTAGACATTGCAGACGCACTCTGCGTTACACACGCGGTGTAATCGCACAGCCAACTTCACTCATCGTTTCTATTGTAAAACTAGTTTGAATTGGGCGATGTGTACTAGATATTCTTCAGTACATTTACATTAGTGTGTCACTTATCAGTAAGTCCAAGGGAATTTCGCAATTTCAGTGGCATGCAGCCTAGATCCCACAGTCCTGTGCAAAATCCAGCTTCAGCTATTAGTTTGTCGGCAGCTGCCTCAGTGAGTGGACGGTTTTAACCCAGAGTGGGTAGCAAGGCATTCCGACTTGTTTCCTTGCAGGTTTCTTACTGACACACGAATTATCTAGAGTGTTTATTAATAAACTGTGATTTAATTGTCCGAATAATTCAAACAAATACTTATTTGAAGTCTAGGACGTCCTAGTGTGAATGCGTGAATTCGCGAATATTCCTGTTCCCAGTCATCGCCACGTTAACGTTTTGCAGGCCTTGACGTTATCTTCGGGCATCAATGATCCTGGCTCGAATGTAGATTAATATATGTACATGTTAGCCGATTTAAGATACAATTGTACGTAAGTTTATTATGTAAGCACCTTTCACAATCCCCCTCCCCTTCCCCATCTTGGTGAATCAGTGGTGTATATGCCAGACCACCACGCTCCCATCATGGTGAATTAATAGATGAACCACATTATGAATTCCCAAGAAATGAATTTCTTAATGGAATACTGATGATATTAAAAATGNTGAATTAATAGATGAACCACATTATGAATTCCCAAGAAATGAATTTCTTAATGGAATACTGATGATATTAAAAATTGTTTTGTACTGTAGCCAAATATTTTATTTGGAAACCATTTCGTGGTTGGTTTGACACAGTAAAATTAAAAATTGTTATAACTCCATTAATTAATTTTTGTTACAAAAATTATTTTCCAGTTATTTTTCACTTATATTGGACGAGTATTCTATACCATATCTCAAAAGTGTGCACTATGCTGTAAATAAATAAAACAAATAATTATGTCACTTTAACAGTTTAAATAAGGCCATCAAATTAAAAATGTAATGTAAATATGTTCTTTTCTTTTTTTAATTTTCTACTGATTTTCACCCTAATTCCACAGGCGTAATAGGCGAATAACTGTATTTGGTTTTAACAACTCATCTAGTGTTAGGGAATGCGATAACAGTGACTTTCTGAGTTTTCAACAAGCGGCAGTTGTTCAATAGGCATGCAAGTCTTCAAATACGGATATTCGGTATCAGTGGGCACGGCTGACCGGTATTTGAGGACTAAATGTTGGACATCAGTCAACAGCGGTGTTTGAGTGCGAGGATCTCAGTAATAACACGCACAAACACCGCTTAACTTCGAGAATAACAACCGTAAATAACACTCCTAATTTTTTAGTCAATCACGTGTCAAGAGTAAGCCAGCGAGGGAGCGCTAATACGAACATTTTGCGTTCAGACGCACGAAACTAAACCCAAATATGTAAGTTTAGTATTACACCAAAATACGAAAGGGATGTGACGTGCCTCTTGTTTACTTGTTTTTGAGAGCGTTGAAAGGAAATTTTGAATAACTGCCTTGTAAAATTATTGCTGTAGTCTATTCGCGGTTTCTTCACACTTTTTGAATCAAGCCTTGGAAAAATAACTTCATGTACGACGTGTTTACTTTAAAAAAAAATATGTCATATCAAAAACGTTTTATACTTATGTTAAAATCGAAATACCGTACTGTTAGGTAAATTGAATNAAAAAAAATATGTCATATCAAAAACGTTTTATACTTATGTTAAAATCGAAATACCGTACTGTTAGGTAAATTGAATTTTTACTTTTATAAACAATTTTTATAATTAATATTAAACAGAGAAAATATAGGTGTGTGTGGCAATGCTTAGTAAGAAATAGTTCTAATGCAAAATATTATTACACTTGAGTGCGGATGAATGCAGTGCGTTGTCCCTTTGGTGTGATTTTTAGGCATTGTTTTAAGCTTTGTTTGCATGGGGCGGAGGGATTTCCAGGAAGTATAACTTTAGCAAGACTTCAGAACAATTGGAAGTAATCGTGAATGGACTATACGAAATGTTTCACAGTCATCATTTCTGAATCCAGGCGTTCAAGATTCCAACACAGAACACATAAGAATACAGAGATTAAATAGCCGCTTATCCAATTAATTCTAGCAGCACACGCCAGAAAAAAGCAAAATGTCGGAACATCGTTCGCCGATCAGCACCTGGTAACCTACTCGCCAGCTGGCAGCCTAGCCAGCACGAGGTAGTCAATCAGACACAAGACCCATTCCCAGAGCCTCCAATCAGAGAATGGGCACGCCTACATCAAAGGAGCCGCTACATCATTTCGTCTCTGTTTACTATTTACTCTGTGGCCGAAATCGGGAGTGGTGTGCAGCACTGCAGAAACGAACGAAGTGCGACGGTGCATATTAATGAACAAATAATTTCGCCACCACGAAGGNTGGTGTGCAGCACTGCAGAAACGAACGAAGTGCGACGGTGCATATTAATGAACAAATAATTTCGCCACCACGAAGTTTTAAAAATAAGAGTCAAGGTACATATTAATAACTAGTATGGACGTATTTCGCGAACTCCTCTATGGGAAAGATAGATTTAAAAAAAATGATCTTTAGAGTTCTTTGTGCAGTTTCATCAGAGACACTTCGTCAACTTACCTGAGTCAAGACCAGGTATGCAATAAAACAAGAACCGAATCTTGTTTGCTACGTGNAGAGACACTTCGTCAACTTACCTGAGTCAAGACCAGGTATGCAATAAAACAAGAACCGAATCTTGTTTGCTACGTGACTGGAGGGGCAGCCAGACAATAAAGGTATATCTCAGACTATATTAGACTATACAGAGAATTGTGCCCTTAGTTAATGGTAGGGTTTATATTACATCATCGCATAACTAATCAGTAACTTTGGATGAAGGAGCTGACAGGGATTGTTCTCAAAGAAAATACTCGTATACGTATTTTGAAAGTTGTTGCCGTGGGGTTGAAGAACGAACTGCAAGAATTGTCTAGATCGGACAGACATACGACTTCGGGGTTTTACAAGATTGGGATGCAAACAAAGTGTATAGGACGAAGGACGTGGGATTCTCTTGTTATTTGAAGGTGGAGGAAAAACAAACCTGGTAAGGAACGACCCGTTTTCCATCACGACTACTTAATTACGTTTGACAGGCGCCGATTTACTAACCAGGTGTAATTACGAAACTATAGCATTTTTAAACTTTTTAATCTGTCGACACGTTATGTTTAAATTACTTCCACTATAATTTGACGTCCTGACTCCAAACCAATAACAAATAGCTGACATAAGTCGAGTAATTCCATGCATGGGCCAGGTCGACACGGAAATAGCTTCAACCGATGATAACTGCCAGAAGGAATCTACCTGACAGGTCAATGAACTCGCTAATTTGTCCCGAAAGTACGGGTACAAAGCGACTTGCGATCGCTACTGCTTTAAAAATGGCAGCACGTCAGAATAAGGTTTATGTGACGGATGACAAAAAGAGACAGTACTTTATTGTGAGAAAAGTTGACTGTTTGCTAGAATTCACGTACTGTACACATGTCCGACAGTTTTCTTTCATTATTGGTTGTCTTGCATGCATAAAGGCACTATCAGATTACTCTGGGCTAACGATAATTCTGGTACTCTAAACCATAAAGTTTGTGATTGGTGTGCAAAAAACTTAGCCGAGTCAAAAACTTATCTTTCAATAATACCAAAGCTATGTTCACTCAAAATGTTTTTCGCGATTTTCTAGCGTGTACACTAGACATGTGGAGATTTCGCGGGTCCATTCGGCAACAAGCTTGACTCCACAATCCTTTGTGGACTCGAGCCTCAGATAGCTGTGCATTGGCCGTTGCTCCAGATTTACTCCAGACCAGGTAGCACGCGATTCAGTACTTTTTTCCCTTGTAACTCGTTATTGGTTGAAGTTCTTCCGAGGCGTATTTAACAAACTGTGGTCCAATAGAACGAGACACTCAGATGTGCACGAAGTCGAAGTTTAACTTGTCCTGAAGAGCACTGGTCGTCAATAAATGCATTATTTTATATTTTAACGAAAAACTATTCAACTTCTAGACGTTTATTAAAAGTAATAATTCAAATCGCATATGTTTGGCATAATGGCATGTCAAAATCACAATTTCAGTGTTTTTAGGATGTACAAATGAGTAAACTAACTCGCTTACTAAAATTAATTAACTCACATTGAAATAAGAAACCACAAATTACTTCAAAAAGTCTTTAAATTGTTCTATGAAACGTTTTCGCAATTTTCGAAAATTGCTTAAAATAAGGAAAGTTTTCCATATTTTTAATTTGTAGTAGTCTATGATTTTGTGTGAAATAGCTAAGCATATCATAAAATGAATTAAGACTTCACTTACAATCAATCACCCTTGCAAAATTTTCTTAAATTTTTTTTTGTTTTAGTTGTACATCCCGAAAACACTAACATTGTAATGTTGACACGCCATAATGCAAAAAAAAAAAAGCTATATAAAAATGTTTAATGCGATAATCGATTGACGGCCGACCCTTCGANCAAAAAAAAAAAAGCTATATAAAAATGTTTAATGCGATAATCGATTGACGGCCGACCCTTCGAAAAGAGAAGCCGCCTCAAGAGGATGCCGCCAACCTTCCCGCCACACCGGTGAAAATATATCGGAGTGCCAAGTTTTTTCCCTCTTCTGAATAACGTGCATTCATTTCAGACCGAGATCGCAGCGTTGAGACCGGCACTTCAGCTGCTTTAATACAATTTAATATTTATCTGCTTCTTGTACACGCAAGACGTCAGGTTGGCCATCGTGATTATGTTTTACATAGGCTGTTCACACGGCAAATTGAGCACTTTTTATGCCCTAGTAAATTTTTCTTTAGTTCTTTTTTTTTATCCTTCAACCACCTTTTTAAATAAATATTGACATGTGCGTAATAAACAAGTGTTTATATTCCACCGCACTCGGATGTTAACGTCTACGGCTAAAATAAAATACACACTTCCGTGGCTTAGTCACGCAGGATTCGAACCCAGAACCACGAATACCAGTATGTAAGTTNCGAACCCAGAACCACGAATACCAGTATGTAAGTTTGCCAGAAATGCTGAACATGTCTTAATATCAGCGAGGACAGTGAAACGTTTACGTTCGCCGAATTCCGCCGATGCAATGCTTGTTTACGCTAACCTGAGGCACTGGATCGAAGTTCATATGACTGGTTTCGCAAGTTGTTAGCAAATTATAAAATTACATTCAGCGAGTAGTGTTCCACTGATGGGCATCATTAATTCATGTTTGGAGTGAATTTACTTGCTATTAGCAGAACCATCAAATTTTCACTCAATAAGTTTTCTTATTAATAGTTGAATATCAAAACACTTTCGTTCAGGCGAACTTGTATGGATAATGAATGATTAAAATGTTTACAACTTTCAGACGTCTGCCTGCGAATAACAGAGTTTAATTTTGAATACCTCAAACAGTAAGAAAATGTCTTCTAGCGGAGGTATGCGTACAGTGATCAAAGTAAAGCCACAGGCACGCACGTAGAAAATTGGAGTCATATCTGCAGGTAAATTTTCTTCTTTAAAATCGTGTGTCCCTGGTTATCACTGAAAAAACTGAGCAGTCAAGTTACTTGCAGCTGGAATTTTCGCCCTTTGTGCCGTGGGCACCACATATATACTCATTGTACGATTACTTCCAACTTTTCTGAAGCTCTGCTTATGCNCGCCCTTTGTGCCGTGGGCACCACATATATACTCATTGTACGATTACTTCCAACTTTTCTGAAGCTCTGCTTATGCTCTACTTCCAGGATATTCCTCCGCCTCATGCAAACAAAGCTTAACTAAGTCTAGAAAATACACCACAGGGGCAACGCACCGCATTAGTGCGCATTCACTTTATAATTATATTTTGCATTAGAACAATATATTTACTAGGCATTACCAACACACCCATTTACTCCCTGTTTTCGTTCATATTAATTAAATGAAATATTATAGTTTATATACACGGGTAATATAAAAGCAAAAGTTCAATTTGACCAAAAATAAGATACTTTTATGTTNCGCCCTTTGTGCCGTGGGCACCACATATATACTCATTGTACGATTACTTCCAACTTTTCTGAAGCTCTGCTTATGTTCTACTTCCAGGATATTCCTCCGCCTCATGCAAACAAAGCTTAACTAAGTCTAGAAAATACACCACAGGGACAACGCACCGCATTAGTGCGCATTCACTTTATAATTATATTTTGCATTAGAACAATATATTTACTAGGCATTACCAACACACCCATTTACTCCCTGTTTTCGTTCATATTAATTAAATTAAATATTATAGTTTATATACACGGGTAATATAAAAGCAAAAGTTCAATTTGACCAAAAATAAGATACTTTTATGTTAACAGACGTATAAAACGCTTGTGGTAGGCCTACATGACATGTATAAGAAACAGCCAAACACGGTATACATGGGATGATTTTTCAAAGAGTTTATTCAAAAAGTGTGAAGATACTGCGAATAGGCTATACAAGGTGCACCCGTACATAATAACAATTCAAACCACTCCGCAGGAGTCAACTTACCGGGACGGCGCATTGTTAAATGTGTTTTCTTTAACGCGAAGCATTCTCCTCTCTCTCCCCCACCCCCCTTAACCATCATGCTGTCGGAGATTACGTGTAGTTGAAAGAGAGGTGTATGGAAACCACAAATCCGACCCGACCCCAAAACTGCAACGGGAGGTAACAGGAGATTGTGCAGCGCGCGAGAGGGGCGGCAGACTCTATACAGCGTGTTCACGAAGGGGGAGGGAGGCGAATAAGATAAACCTGACAGCAATGGGGTTGCGGATAAGGGAGAAGGAACGGTTGAAGGAGGGGGCAGGGGGGGNGACTTTCGAGGACGTTGAACGGACAGGGGTGTGTCGGCCGTACGCTTCTCAATAGCGGGACAAAAAAGACTCTGCGTTCACTCCACGGGGGCTGTCACGCGGGGAGTGGCGCTGGAATAATGCGCAATAGCTTCGGCAAACATTCTTCAAAACCGATTTTTATATTTCATAACTACACCTTACTCAAGTTTCCCCGTCGAGTGGTACACGCGCGCTACAAGGGCTCAAGTGTTGGAAGCTCCGGAAGGGCGATGTCGTAATTCCTGGCAGTCGGGAAGACTCCGACCACTAAGGACAGGTAGGGACACATGATTTTTCGCAAAATGAGTTCCGCGCAAGCTGTACTTCAATATGCCACGTGCGAAACTGTAATTTTTCCTTTGCTTATTTTCCCCGTGTCTTTGCAAGAAGAATGGAGTAGAAAGATTTGAGGCGTTCTCAAGTCTCCCGCCTAACTGGCACTGCGTTGCAGTGTGTTTGAAATACTCGTTTGTCTAAGAAACAGCGTGCTGATCTACGAAATGAACATTCACATCAAATGAGGGCTGTTGAGTGCTTTAAAGACGTTACGCACATTAGAAACATCATCCCAGAGTAGGTACACTAAAATGGCTAAAAGCCGCTTTTTCAAAGTGTTTTATCTGAAAACATAAGCTTAAGATTCATACAAAATCTGAATTGACCCTTCCTACAGTCTTTCTATTAATAAAAGAACAGGGTCACTGCTGAAAGTTTCAAAGATACACACAGTGCGACGAGAACACTGCGCGCCAGTTGAGAGACCTTGCGCTTAGCGGCGATTGAGTACTTGGTGCGCTTGCCATTGTCGCCCTTATTGCTTCCGCGCTTCTCGGCCTCAAACGCGGAGAAAAGTGCTAGGTAGACGGGAGCCTTAACGTCGGGGTCAGAAGAACCGATGATGGTGAAGTGAGGTGATTATGGAGCAGCGTCGGAATGCAAGAGCGGGGAAACGGGATATCCCCGAGAAAACCCGCCGACCAGTGGCACGATTCCCCGCCAGGAATTGAACCTGGTTCGTCTAAGTGGGAGGCAAGTTTTCTGACCACTACACCACCGCGGCCCCTTTAAGAATACACTGGTTTTTGACTGGACGGGTTATAATGAGGTTACTCCGGTACTACACGTCTGTTTTCGCGGGCTGGCACCTAAAATTTCTAATGGTTAAATCTATTCTATTGTGGATGTGGATCTAAGCTAGAAGTGTTTTGAAATAAAAGGTAGGAACTAATTTTTTTTTCTCGCGAAAATCGGGTGTCCCTAGGAATACAAGCTCTTTTGCGAATTAATTTCAGTACAAGCTATACTCCAGAGTTACTTTTGCAAAACGTCACACTTTTATTCGACCCGCCGTGGATGATTATGAGTAAGTAACAAACCTGCTACGTCATGCTGCCTGCTTCTGGGACAAAGCTGGTTATTCACTAGGCAGTAGAAAGCCAATGAACAAACATATAGAGTGTACGGTACTCTGGAGTTTAGTTATTATAAACGTCACTGAACCCACGTCTTTGTGTACTTGCCTTACGTTTCATTTAATTTTTATGATTTGGTCATCGTTAATCAGATTTCTCTGAAAGAATCACAACTTTCGACGCCATAGTTTAAAATCAGCACTGAAAGTACAGTACCAGCAGAAGTCAGTGAGGAAAATTACTTCTAACAGCATCTGTAGCCAATAAACAGTTGAAAATATCCAAATTATTGTAGTCTATCGTGAACAGTTGTTATTGGAAATGAGCTGACAGAAATTCGCGTGCTTTCAGTATAAATAACACTCCTACACCCTCTCTCCTGAAAGTCACTGTTACATGTGAGGACTAATGTCACGTTCACATTGCAACCTGATCATGTATGCAACCGTTTGGGACAAGATTGAAACGTGTTTTATCGAGAGGGAGGATAGTACTAAAAAAAAAATTGCTGCTTATTTGCAAGCATGTGTACATATTATGTATGATCAACTGGTATTTTCTGACAAATTTTCGGCTCCTTTAAACAGCCATACCTCAAGAGTGTTGTTCTTGTTATTTTGTATTTTAATATAATTTTATTGCGTATTACACCTTTCAGTTAAAAACAAATACACAAGATGTTTTCAAACTACATGTCGAAATTCAAATGACTGCACTACCATAAACTCGAGGTACGGCGCCGCTAGTGGTTGCTTGTGTCAAACTACATGGACAATGGGATATTGGCAATTGAGAAGAACAGGGTGCCAGAAGTGATAGCATTTTATTTCCAGCAACACACAAACAGCAGTAATGACGCTGTTTGGTCTGCGCGTATTTACACGGTGGCCTATATACAGGCGGTCGCCGCATGTCGCGCCAGTTCAGTTCGCCTTCGTGATATGCAACTTGCTGTGCACGCTGGTACGTGTAGTTGCGGTCTCCCGGCTCTGTTTTGCTAACTCCAATTTCAATTTAATAATCGTAGCCTAGATAAATTTTCCGGACATTTTGCTACGAGGATTTATTGTTTATATTGGCCCGTAGATTCCGTGTTTTGAATTCCGGCATGTAGCTTAAAAACATCTTGTATAATTTTACGCATTACGACCGAATGTTTTTTGATTGCGACTGCACAAGTATCCGTACAATGTTCTAAGGACCAATAATAATTCGTTTGTGTTTGATGTTGTAGGCAGCAGCTGTTTATGACACTGCCGGATATTCAATAGTCTCATCAACGAATGAATGATTTATCCCACCAAGTCAAGGACTTTCCGTATTTGACGCTGTTTTTTCTGTGTACAACGAAGTTCATTTAATCCATTTGCTGTTTGACCATCCCATATATAGGACACTGTTCCTGAAAGAATTAACGCCCTCGCTTTAACGTCATTTTGGGTACTAAGGGGACGCGTTGCAAACTAAATTCTTAAAAGAGCACGTGTTCAGGATTCTAACCCGGAAACTTTCTGTTTAAAGGTAAAGCCGCAGGGGTCGCCTTCACTTAATCGGAAATCGACTTGATTCTTCCCACCTCCCGTTTTTTTTTCCAAATATGCGTTTTCCAAGGGGCCCTTTCTACCTGGAGTTGTTATCCGTGTTTCGGGGCGTGAAGCTCGGGGCGATGCGTGCTGCACTAATACCCACATCAAGTGCACCATCGCCGCAAC
Source organism: Clitarchus hookeri (assembly GCA_002778355.1). NCBI lineage: Eukaryota > Metazoa > Arthropoda > Insecta > Phasmatodea > Phasmatidae > Clitarchus > Clitarchus hookeri. The sequence continues at coordinate 416,359 of NQII01001682.1, forward strand.
GCGCAGGGCTCTTTCAGTGTCCTCGTTTTACTGCGTCTACCTATGGGTGGAATGTTTAATTTTTGTATGTATCCGACGCGTATATTTGGAGATACCGCGCTTTGAAATGGCCGTTTGTAGCTATGTTGGAGTACTATGGAACTGTGTGTTTTTTATGTTCGCAGCGTCTGGAAAGCACTCAACAGGTCTTATCTTTTTTAGAGAGTGTTTTTTTTCTTCATACATCACCATAATTGACGCACGTTTAAAAGTTTCGCGGGAAATCACGTATTTAAAACACACTCCAACGCAGTCCAAGCGCCAGGTAAGCAAGCTCCGTAACTTTTCCGTACCCGGACGCGCCCTAATTGCACCAATGGGGAAGGTATAGGGATGTTGAAAAAATATCGATATATCAAAATGACTATATAATATGAACGATATATAGATATAAATCATATATATATATATTTCAACGAGATCTCATCGAAATCAATATCTTTTTTCAGGTATCGGAAATAAAATGATCTTTTAATAGGTTCTGTTTTAAATACAAAAATTGAATTTAATAATTACTCTGTTCACTTCGGCAACATGCACCAAAAACAGGAACGTTTTATAAAATACCACGTGTCCTCAATATGTAATATTCCATGCAAATTTACATTTGTCAAGTCCTTTAATACATAAAATATCAAACTTCGATGTACCAAAAATCGATATTTTTTTTTTCGATATATCGTTTTGTAAACCACACTCTTATAAATAATATCGACATTTTCTTCCTATATCAACCTCCCTAGGGAGGGACGAAGTAAATAGGCTCCTTACTACCTTATTGCACGGACGCGCCGGCCCACGATNACAATGGGAGAGGAATTTTAATGAGTTCTCGATATTAGGGATGTCAGTCTGAAGTGACCGGCTCCGGGAGTGAGAAAGAGAGAGATATATTCATTCGGCGGCAGTTGGCCAGTCTGGGCATCCACGGTTCGTTCCGGGTCCACATCTTGCCCTGCCCTGCCCTACCTCATTCGCCTCACCTCACACCAAGGGCAAGCGCTTCAACGCTTTTAACCCTTTCATTCCCACATTTGTTTATAATTAATGACACGGAAATCTCGCGAATCCATACGAGGACAAGCTAGACTTCAAACACGTGTACATTTGACTATATTTTCAATTGGATTGCAGTTTGTTAGCCACGCTCTGGACGAATTCGAGCCAATAATTAATCAGGTAACCAGTGAACCTGTACTTGCGACTCGAGTATTCACAGAACTGTGACTGATCTCGTAAATTGTTCCTGTCTCCATGCATCGCAAACCCATAGACAATTATACAAGTAAAATTATACGTCTAAATGTGGTAATAAATATAATCTATTGGATATAAAATGGTAATATTAAGTACAAAGTTTTCCGCGAAAATAAAATATGGTGCAGGACAGGTTTCAACATCCTATGAGCACAACCGCAGTTTTTTTATTTGGGAATTGTCCTTGTGATGTAAATTTCAATCATTGATAGGGACGGAAAACTTAATCAGGGTCTCTGACTTGTAGATTTAGACTATCTCGTCTGTTAACCGGCTGCTTCTCCAGTGATTAGCCAATTGTACATCAGACCGGGAAATATGTCGTTAGGTTCTCATTTTCTTCCACAGCGTATCTTGTAGTCTGAAATCTTTTTGCAAACAGCATATGTGCGAAGGCGCAAATAAATTTGAGACATTTTTCCATCGCTACTGATTAACTAAACCACGGCTATTATTTTCGCATTTGCGAATTTTCCTTGTACACATTAGTTGAACCAGCTACTTTTTTTTAATGTAACGAAATATTACTCACTGAACATTCAGCTTTAGGCAGTTATACGTTAGGAAAAATAGTGGAATGCACTGAAAACGGAGCCTAGGAATGTACGTTATTCTGTAAATCATCATAAATCTCTCACTATTTGGTCACTGAAGAAATTATTTGTTANTGAACCAGCTACTTTTTTTTAATGTAACGAAATATTACTCACTGAACATTCAGCTTTAGGCAGTTATACGTTAGGAAAAATAGTGGAATTCACTGAAAACTGAGCCTAGGAATGTACGTTATTCTGTAAATCATCATAAATCTCTCACTATTTGGTCTGACTTCTTTAATAAACAAAATAAGAGCATTCTTAACTGATCTGTAGTAAAATTTCATTGATTTGTAAAAATTTTACTTTGTACGAATTAAGAATGAGTGTTCTTAATTGACTGTGCCACTTACAAGGAGACAAGATTTGCCAAAACTGACGNCTTTGTACGAATTAAGAATGAGTGTTCTTAATTGACTGTGCCACTTACAAGGAGACAAGATTTGCCAAAACTGACGCATTTTAATCATGTGCAAACAACCAAGGCATGCAATTTTCCTCGATCTGGTCGTAATTGAAAGTGAAGATACGGTGTATTTTTAATCGTGCCTTGTGACGAACTTCAAAGAATAATATATATGTTATAAATACTTTTGTAAGGCTGCATATACGTATTCTACGGAACATGATATGCGGGCACTATTTTCTGAAACCAGTCTATTTATAAGTGTGCTATCTTCACTGTTTCGTGTCGTTCCTTATCTGTGTCATTATTTCTTTCTGCGTATGCATGTGTAATCTTGTACTTATTATCTTCGTTTTGTTGCGGTCTTGTTTAATTTGTATTGTTGCATTGTTTGAAATTGTTTCTCTCATGTATATTTTTTCCTTTCTCTTTGTAATTTTTTTTTTATTGTCAACTTTGGTTGCTCTTCAGGGAGTATGTTACTCATATCCAAAAATTTTCTTTTTTTAATATCTGTCTGTAATTAAAGAATATTGTGTAGTCTTTTTTTTTTTTTTTTAAGCTTATTTCTCATGTTGTGTAGTCTTTCTTCGCTCGTTCATACCTTTTTCGTGTGAATAAATTAAATTATGAGTAATCTGAATATTTATATTTATTTTACGTTGCCTTTAACGACGAATCTCGAATATAAGCGATATGTATNATTATGAGTAATCTGAATATTTATATTTATTTTACGTTGCCTTTAACGACGAATCTCGAATATAAGCGATATGTAATACAATATAATCGGATTTAGTACTACCAGAGGCTTCATTCGCCATCTTTAACTGAACTGAAATGAAACTTGTACTTTTTGGCAAGTGGCCTGTCGAAACCACGTATAATTTTCTGCAACGTTCTCTGCTACCGGATGTTCCCAAACATGTTTATTTGCAACTGCACTCAACTGACGTAACTGGCTGTCCTTGATTGTAACCATTTCCTCCTTTCAGCTCGCAAAACGGGAAGCAANATTATGAGTAATCTGAATATTTATATTTATTTTACGTTGCCTTTAACGACGAATCTCGAATATAAGCGATATGTATTACAATATAATCGGATTTAGTACTACCAGAGGCTTCATTCGCCATCTTTAACTGAACTGAAATGAAACTTGTACTTTTTGGCAAGTGGCCTGTCGAAACCACGTATAATTTTCTGCAACGTTCTCTGCTACCGGATGTTCCCAAACATGTTTATTTGCGACTGCACTCAACTGACGTAACTGGCTGTCCTTGATTGTAACCATTTCCTCCTTTCAGCTCGCAAAACGGGAAGCAACCACTGAAGTGTTAAATGTTTATCGTCACTTCAGGCAGTGTCCGTATACAAGCATTTTGTCGACAGGATGGTCACGTGACATGATTCTGGAATTAAAAAACATAAAAAAACATTTCCTGGCAATATATTTGATGTGTAGTTTCTGACGAAACTTACGAACTGACGAGTTACCAAAACCAAGCATTCACGATAGCTTGCATTAGTTTTAACTTGCCCAATCGTTACACCGCTTTCATGTTGTGAGTAACACTGTTGCCTCTCAGCTGGAGGTTCTGGGTTGGTAGGCGCTCCATGCCATACTGCAGAAGGCACTGGCAAACCACATACATATCATCCTACCAAGTCACGTTACCGCGCAACGTCTCCATGCTATGACGTTTCCCTGCTCTCTAGCAGCCTTCGCACTATCAACTCATAAAAATGGGAATAGCCTGCTCACGGTTAATTGAGCACTTTTGAACGCCCTGCTTAAGATCTACTTTATTTTTTTCTTGCATCCTTTCACCGTATGTACAATTAACATTGCCACGTATTGTCTTGCGTTATTCATGTGTTATCCAAGTTAACCCATCAAACTTTTAGGAAAGAAAATATGTTAATAATATGCAAATCCTACTGTAACATTAACGTAAATACGGGCAGTAATTTTCCTAAAAGGTTGATTTTAAAAGTGGTCACTTTACTGCGAATAGGCTGTAATTAATTTAAAATATAGAAATTTGTGTAAAAAGTAACTTTAAATATTTGGCAACAGTATTATTTTAGTTTTGTAAATTGAATGGTCTTGTATTTAAAATTCATAGTGTTGGAATTACAAAAGCGTAATACAGTAAGAAGCATAACGGAAAATGCTAGAATGTTTGTACAAACTAGGTTTGATATTAAACGCTGGCGTTAACTACAGGTATTATTCACTTCTTGTTTCCTAATAGTCCTCTAACGGATCCGTTAGTTAAAGGGACACCTTGAAAGTAAATTTTGATGGGTGCCGCCTTCTTTGGTTAGCATTATGATCCTTATAAGGGATGCCGATGCTCTTCTCCATTCTTCCATTGCCTGGCCCATTGAATCCTTTAGCTCGGCAATGAGGTAGCCGTTTATCATTCAATACTTTTTGTGTTCTTATTAATATAAATTTTAATAAGTAGTCAGTGGCACAAATTCAGTATTATTTTTGTGAAAATTTTCTAACAAGGTTTGTTGTGTGCAAACATGTACATCTGTTAAGTTATTCTTCTATAATTATTAACATAAAATAACCGTTCGCATATTATTTTGTATTTTAATTTAATGTTTGTTCTTGTATTTTTTAATTAAATAAAACTTTATCTTCCTGTATAAGTAAGCAATCTACGTATTCTGCTTAAATGCTGATTCTCGTTTTGCGCCAAAGATTATCGTGTATTAAAACATTCGAAACTTATCATAGAATGCTGTAATAGGAAAAGAATTTGGATGTAATTGTTTCCCTGGACGTGCTTATTTCAGTTATCGGTAAAGACCCTACTGCACATATCTAAGTTGTCAGTAGAGACCCGATTGCACATATTTAAGTTGTGGGTGGAGACCTGAATGCACATATTTAAGTTGTGGATTGAGACGTGAATGCACATATTTAAGTTGTGGGCGGAGACCCGAATGCACATATTTAAGTTACAGGTAGAGACCTGAAGAATTCGCGGATTCATTTCTGGACAAACTAGAGCTCAAAAACTTATGCATTTGTGTTGCTTTTACAACTGGTACATGCGTTATTTGGCAACTCCTAGAAAACCCTCAGCAGCAGTAATTCAATAAAATGCAGGACTAATCATTACTTTCCATTCTGACAGCAAGCAGGAAATGGGCAGTTAATATCTGCACGATTGTATATAAGAATGTGAAGTCCAATCTTCGGGTCACGGAACCAGCAAATTTTAAGGTCTCTAGTTATAGGTGTATTGATTACAAAGGGCGTGGAGACGCCCCTTAAATTCGAAAACTGGGTGTATTAAGTTGACCGCTGCCTAATACGACAGATTGGGCAACTCGAGCATGACCCCAGGGTTCGCGAAAACGTATAAAGAGCCGTTTACTGGCCCGCTCACAACGCGGAAATGACAGGTCCCTTACTGCGGTGCAGACACGCAGCCAGCGCCTCGAACGGCCTCGGATCGCCCTCTCTTGTCGTGTGCCAAACCGAGCCCAAGTAGTTGTCATGGCCTCGTTAGAACACCGGGGGAGGGCGGGGTATGATGGCCGCGAGGCCTCTCGCGCAGGTCATCCGGGGTCCCGCTTCAGATTTGAGTAGACAAGTGCATAGAAGCGGAATGGCGTGGCGTGGGCGTACCCATCCGCTGATTGGCTGCGCGAAGCTCTGGGAACGGGTTTTGTATCCGATTATCTGTTGCGTACCGCAAAAGGTTCCCCGTTGGCTGTCAAGCAGGTTTCATACTACTGGATCAGTGAACACGGCATTCCTACATTTTGCAGGCCAGTGACGTCATTTGGCTTGCGTGTTGGGCTGGAGTTCGCGGTATAAAGCGGTTGTTTCACCTCGGTGTTCTGTGCTCCAGACTAAGGGCACGTATTTTTCGCGAAAAGATTTCCAGACCAGTTGTTTTCCAAATAACTTCAGTTCATGTGCACTTTCGAGGTTGGGTGATTTTAAATGTCACGTGCCTCAAGTGTCTGCCCGCGAATCATGGACGTTTTGTATCGGAGTACTTTATTATGATTGGCCCAATCAAATAAGAACATGTCTTCTCACGTACACGCGCGGCCAATAACCAAAGGAAGTTGTGGTTGTGGACGTAGGATTTTGAAGTTTGGCTTGAGCATAAATCTTTTCGCGAGAAATGCATGGCCCCTACTCCAGACTTACGCCTTCTCCTCGTCTCGCGTGGGAATTGTCGAGCGGCGAGTTCAGTGTGCAATCTTGGCCAGAAGTTGTGTCCAGTCAGGCCACTCGAATTGGTACCGGCATACAGTAATTAAGAATACACGCGTGAAATAGCTGCTTATTTCGTGAACTTCAGCGCATGCCACCATAAAGGCTTCGCTGACCAGCAATATGTTGGAATGCCGTTCGCCGATCAGCNAGCGCATGCCACTATAAAGGCTTCGCTGACCAGCAATATGTTGGAATGCCGTTCGCCGATCAGCGCCTGTTAACTTAAGGCTGTGTGCTACGGTAAAATTTTCCATACAAGCTCTGGCAGAACCTTCCACGTCACCTGCTACCGAGCCTATATACAAGCAGGTATAGAAGGATTCTATGAAATAACCTGCCACGCGATACTTTCTGCTCCACAAGTAAAGGCGAGTGCATTTTTTAAAATCATTTTATTCAATTTTATTTACTAGTTCAGGAACAGTCTTCACTCGTGAGTTCAGCATTATCCGATGCACAGAGCCCAATAGTTTTTTTGTGCTAGCTAAAACTTTTGTTTTAAAGAAATACGAATGTTTGCCACAATTTTCACACAATGCTGTTTTATGTTTTAGCATCAGTAATCAGTAGAGCCTACACATTTTCGTGGTTTTTTTATTTACCATTTAGTTGTGTAAGTGGTCTTATCACTGTTTCTCAAAACAAAACAAACAAAATTACAACTATCGTCAATACCACATTCCACTACTCTCTCTCTCTCTCTCTCTCTCTCTCTCTCTCTCAGGCTAAAATTTCAACCTTGTAGAAAACCTTCTATGGAAAATTGCACTCGACCAATTACGGAAATTTCCTGATAGGCACTACTGAGTAAGTAATTATCAGAGAGTAAATTTATTGTGTTACTTTGGAAATGAAACACTGTTCAAATTGAGAGGATCGTCATTACATGATCGCGGAACATTTTTTTCTCAAAATCATTATNTGGAAATGAAACACTGTTCAAATTGAGAGGATCGTCATTACATGATCGCGGAACATTTTTTTCTCAAAATCATTACCACTTAGTTCTAAAATTGTGGTTTTATTGGCAAGCTCTGTATGATAAATAAATATCTTCTCAACACGGTATTATCCAGTGAACTAGTGAGCACAGGGCTAGATAATTGTAGAGTTTTGTCTACTGCCAGGACGGCTAATTGCAATTCAAAGCGCACAGCTGTGACGAAATCACCACTTCACTTTAAACATCGTGACATGTTTTTTTTTTGTATAAAGCAACCATCATCTGATCGGAGCTGACTGCCTTGCCAGTCCTGTCCTGACCTTTCAGCTAGCTCCAAAACGAACATGAGTTGACGTTGACGTGAAGGTGAAGCAAAAAAGTGAAGCCAATCTGAAGAGATCTGAGGTGTCGCAGTAAGATATACACAGAACATCACACAGTATCCTCAGCTGTTGAGGTCACCCAACCATGTGGCTCTGCGTGTAAAGCTGGTGTCAAGTGGATGATGGTGTAAAATTCAGTTCTGCAGCTGACGTCACGCCACATGGTCGCAGCTTGCCCAGCGGCTGCAATACGTTCGTTTTTATGCGGCTCCGTTGTGAGTATCTGTTTCTTCTGCCTGCGCCGAAACTGTTTAAGTAAGCAGGCAAAAACATACTTCACTATGTTACTGTATGAACTACATCTTTTCTGTATCGTCAAATAGCAAAAAGCGCCCAGACACTAACTGGATGGTGTAAATTCCATACACTTTGAGGAGGGCGGGGGTAATTGATTTTCGGAATCTACCATAGAGAACAGGAAATTTCGCAAATTCATTCTGCAATAAACTAGGCCCCATAATCTTTCGTGTACTCGAACTTCTTTAAGTTATTTATTGGACAGATCAGGTAGCACGGGATTTGGTCCTTGTTTTCTTAGCATGTTCGTTATTGGTTGAACGTGGTTCGAGGTGTGTCTAATAAACTGTGTTACAATAGGAGCAGATACTCCCATTTACATGTGGTTGAAGCCTAACTTGTCCTCAAATGAACCAGCGAAATTTCCGGGTCTCTTAGTCATAGTACACTGAAGAGTAAAAAAAAAAACCGGTACACCTGCCTAATATCGTGTAGGGCCCCCGCGAGCACTCAGAAGTGCCGCAAGACGACGTGGCATGGACTCGACTAATGTCTGAAGGTATGCAGGAGGCAATTCACACCATGAATCCTGCAGGGTAGTCCAAAAATCCACAGGAGTGGGAGGCGGTGGAGATCTCTTCTGAACAGCACGTTGCAAGGCATCCCAGATATGCTCAATAATGTTCATGTCTGGTGATTTAGGTGGCCAATGGAAGTGTCTAAAGTCACAAGAGTGTTCCTGGAGCCACTCGGTAGCAACTCTCGACGTGTGGGGTGTCGCATTGTGCTGCTGGAATTGTCCACGTCCGTCGGAATGCACAATGGACATGAATGGATGAAGGTGATCGGACAGAATGCTTACGTATCTGTCACCTTTCTGAGTCGTATCTAGACGTATCAGGGGTCCCATTTCACGCCAAATGCATACGCCCCATTCCATGACAGAGCCTCCGCCAACTTGAACAGTCCCCTGTTGACATGTAGGGTCCATGAATTTATGAGGATGTCTCCATACCCGTACACATCCATCCGTCCGATACAATTGGAAACGCGACTCGTCAGACGAGGCAATCTGTTTCTAGTCACCAACAGTCCAATGGCGGCGTTGGCGCGCCCAGGCGAGGCATAAAGCTTTGTGTCGTGCAGTCAACAACGGTACACGAGTGGGCCTTCGGTTCCGAAAGCCAATATCAATGATGGTCCGTTGAATAGTTCGCACACTGGCACTTGTTGAGGCCCCAGCATTGAAATCTGCGCCAATTTGAGAAAGGGTTGCACGTCTGTCACGTTTAATGATTCTCGTCAGTCATCGTTTGTCCCGTTCGTTCACGATCTTTTTCCGGCCGCAGCGATGTCGAAGATTTGATGTTTTACAGATTCCTGATATTCACGGTACACTCATGAAAGGGTCGTACGCGTAAATCCAAATTTTATCGCTACCTCGGAGATGCTATGTCCCATCTCTCGTGCGCGGACTATAACACCACGTTCAAACTCACTTAAATCTTGATAACCTGCCATTGTATCAGCAGTAACCGATCTAGCAACTTTGCCAGACGCTTGTTGTCTTATATAGGCGCTGCCAACCGCATCGCGTTACTCTGATTGATTCCATGCCTCTGTTATTTGCATACGCACGCCTATACCAGTTTTGTTTTGCTATCCAGTGTATTTACATAGTTTTGATGTAAAAATTGTTCCCTTGGAAAACGTCAAGATTTTTAATTGAAACTAACACACGGGAATAAATAACAGTATTTCTCACTCGCCATTGTTTCGTTGTTTATTCTGCTACCATGACTGTAAGAAGACATCATTGACTAAACTATTCGAGTGATTAAGCCTACTTATCGTTATACTCTATACTTGTCTTAAAAATTTTTTTTTACTGTCGTCTATATGAGAGACCTTTTTAACATTAAACAGGGCCGGTCAGAATTCCACTTCTCGACTAGTGAAATGTGCTGATTCCTCAACAGACATCGAAAAAGCGATGAAAAATAACGTCAGTTAACTACTGAAGTAATGAGAACGTGCAGAAAAATTAATAAAATTGTATACTTTTCTCCCTGTCATTATTGTCCAATTCCGTTGTCAACCTTGTCAAAGTCGAGCTTCCAGTCAAAATCTTAGGTGCAATCCAATGACACTATTGCCTGAGACTGGAGTATTTCGCGAATTTACTTAAAGACAAACTATATTTCAAGCAGGTGATCATTTGAACTATGTTTCATGTTGGATAACAATTTTTCTGGACACGTCCCAGACAACCGAGTAAAAAACAAACCTGTAGAAAAATAAAGAACCGAATACCGGGCTACCTGATTTGTGTAAAAACTTACTGTTCACGGGGGCAGCAGCCTCTGAACAAATAGCTAATGTTGTAGCATACAGACGACTGTGGAGTCTAAAAGCATTTTATGAAAACGTTAAAACTTCATAGTGGTCGGCCGTAAAATAAACCGGATCGTCGGAATAGCCCAGTTCGTCGAACCAGTTTGCAGTCTACGCTCGCCGATTCTGAGCCAGGGGCGGACATACCAGGATTGGGATGTTGGAAACACCACGGAGGTCCTCATAGCAATAGCAGCCCTTTACACCTGCATGAACCAGAGGGATAGTTTACAGGAAATGTTAAAACTTTCGACACTGAGCTTGGTGCGAATCATCTGTATGTGCCTCTGAAGACATGAACACTTCATTGGCTACTTGTCTTTGCTTTCGGGCTGGAGCAGCGAAGGTGGCATGAGGTATCAGCAAACATTTTGCATTTCAAGAGATGGAAATTTCAACGTTTGTAACATTCCAAGACAGGCATGTACTTCGCACTAACGCATAATGAAAAATTGTAACCTTTAAACAGCATTGCTAAATGATTTGTGTCACTGTAGTTATCACCAGGTGAAACAGCTGCCCATCCATAATGTTATAGGTTACCATTGCATCAAAGACGCCGCCGTTACGGTGTGCTTCTGCGAGGTTATCTGTTCTGTGCCCCCTGCACACTCGGACCGCTGAAGGGAAAAAAGGAGTGGGAGGGGGGGGGGTGTCCATTCAATCATGCCG
>NQII01001682.1:427636-453155 GCA_002778355.1 Clitarchus hookeri
AATCCGACATGCGACAAGGCCCTTGATTGATCGGCGGGGACGGGGGATAAGCGTGAGCTGAGCTGCCCTCCCCGTGCCACCCGGGTCACGTTAGGAAAACCTGCTTCCGCAATATACCCCCCTCCCCTCCTCTAAACTTCGGCCCAGCGTTTTTCGTTCGCTAACACGACGCAACTTATCAGCTAGGGACACCCGAATTTCGCAAAACGATTTCCGCGCATGTTAGATTTCAATACCCTACGGGTATATCGGCAGTTTTCTTTTGCTTATTGGTTGTTTGACTTTGTAAGAAAACATTTTCCTACCTGTCTGGCCTATCAAAAATAGGTAACTCCTGTAGTGTGCGTCTGTGATTCGCGAGCAGACACCCCAAGACGCGTAACATGTAAATAATCCAATGAAAAAAGTGGATCTAAGCTAAAGTGTTATGAAATACAACTGGCCATGAAATCTTTCCGCGATAATCGGGCATCCCTATAAATGCTCAAATGAACATGGTGGATTGTAAATCCTGTTANGCCATGAAATCTTTCCGCGATAATCGGGCATCCCTATAAATGCTCAAATGAACATGGTGGATTGTAAATCCTGTTACATCTGTCGAGACACTTCAAACTCACGACTCCACTGGCCGACGGCCAGCCAGCAATGAACATTTTATAGTACATTAACCCTTTGAGGATGGCACAAATTTACTGACACAGAGGACAAGATNCCAGCCAGCAATGAACATTTTATAGTACATTAACCCTTTGAGGATGGCACAAATTTACTGACACAGAGGACAAGATTGACCTGAGCTGCCTTATTCTTCAATACTGCAGTATCAGTTGTGTTGATCTTTGTATATCCACTTATCATCGTCCTATTGGTCCTAGCTACACCGGACACGCCTGCTGTACTCTGCGTCAGTAGNTCTTTGTATATCCACTTATCATCGTCCTATTGGTCCTAGCTACACCGGACACGCCTGCTGTACTCTGCGTCAGTACAATGATTTACATGAGTCTGGCGCAAGGGAATGCGTGAGTAGGTGTCAGCCGCCAGCCGGCTGACATAATGATCTGTCATTTTGGTCAGTCAGCGGCCATCTTGGATCTGGCTGACCTGGACCCTGTGCTCATAACCTTGAAACAAAAATAAATAAATAAATAATTGCGAAACAAATTATAAAATCCTCCCAAAAAATAAAAAAAAATCGAAAGAAAAAATAAAAATAATTTAAAGATGTACATGNTCTTTGTATATCCACTTATCATCGTCCTATTGGTCCTAGCTACACCGGACACGCCTGCTGTACTCTGCGTCAGTAGAATGATTTACATGAGTCTGGTGCAAGGGAATGCGTGAGTAGGTGTCAGTCGCCGGCCGGCTGACATAATGATCTGTCATTTTGGTCAGTCAGCGGCCATCTTGGATCTGGCTGACCTGGACCCTGTGCTCATAACCTTGAAACAAAAATAAATAAATAATTGCAANGCGGCCATCTTGGATCTGGCTGACCTGGACCCTGTGCTCATAACCTTGAAACAAAAATAAATAAATAATTGCAAAACAAATTATAAAATCCTCCCAAAAAATAAAAAAAAATCGAAAGAAAAAATAAAAATAATTTAAAGATGTACATGCAGGAGGTCCAGGGTTCGATGACCGGTGGATCGACTAAACTCCCAACACAACCATTCCTCGCCAGGTTGACCTGTGTATATCTCTTCAGCCGTGTTAGATGTCGGTTACCTTGACCTTGATCTTCAACCTTTACCCCGATGACCTTTGACCTTGAAAACCCGAAAAAAATGCTAAAAAAAATTCAAAAATTCCAAATATATTTAAAAAAATTAAAAATTTCTGATTTTGAAGGTTTGGACATAACGGGGTCCGGAGCCGAAGCCGACATCATGCTCTGTCATTCCTGTCTGCAATGTTATGATGTCACCCAACCACCATATTGAATCCAAGTGACCTTGACCCGTGACCTTGAATGACCTTGATCCCAAAGAATTCCAAAAAAATTATCAAAACTTAAACTTCATAAATAATTCCAAAAATTTCAAAAACTTATAAAAAATATTTAAAAATTTATTTAAAACTAACTTACATTTCTGGAGGTTCCCACAGCACCATATCCAGTATACAACTGGACTCACCAGGGTTTGGGAGGCTTGCTTTTCGAGGGCAGAACAGTGGTGGTCATATTGGTTTAATAGGCATAGGGTATGTCAAATCAAAAATCTGTATTTATTGTCCAATTTTAAAAATTATTATTTTAATGAAAAAATGATTTATTTATTTTTATTTGTACTAGGTTTATACTAAGAGTATTGCGGAAACATGCAAAAAAACTCTCATTCAGTTACTACATTTCCAATATCCTCTTTTGAAGTCTAATTATGATCTGATGTCAGAATATGTAAATTATTCATTGTCTCGACTGTTATGTAGTTATAATTATGCTGCACAGAATTATTATTTTAATATATGTATTTGTGACCAATCCAAGGGCCTTCATACGAGTAGCAACTACATGCCCAAATCCTGTTATAATCATGGAACGGATCAGCATCTACCATCACTTTTATAGGCATACTTAGCGTTAATTGAAATACCAATATTGCTAGGTCCTTAAGAATTGGAATGTACGAGGGCGATAAAGTCTTATCTCCCTCCTGTGCTCTTCTTGATCAACAATTCATATAAAATTTGCAATATTTCCATACATTCACACCACAATAAGCACCACACACACACACACACACCAATCCAAACACCGATCCANTTTGCAATATTTCCATACATTCACACCACAATAAGCACCACACACACACACACACACCAATCCAAACACCGATCCACACCATTCCACACACCAATCCGCACCAATCCACACACCAATCTGCATCAATCCACACACCAATCCTTCTACCAATTCCAATCCTGCGATCAATCCCAATCCTTCGAACGATCCAGANTCTGCATCAATCCACACACCAATCCTTCTACCAATTCCAATCCTGCGATCAATCCCAATCCTTCGAACGATCCAGAGATCAATTCTTCTGTTTGTCCCCCACCCATACGTATAGAAATTACATTCGTTCACAAACTGTCTCCAAATTTGTACGTGTCGACAGAATTAATGTTTTGTTTCCAGTCAACTATCCAGGCATTTTTATACCGAAGTATTTATGATAATTCTATATGTCGATTTTTTTGTTAATAGTAGAGTGCTCATAGCGCCACTTTATAGTTCTGAGAGGGAAAAAAGGATGCGACACAGAAATAAAGAAAAACCAATTATTTTTTTGTAATTATAATCTCAGAAGAAAGAAGTTCATTACATAATGTGATATATCCCCGATCCTTCAGTTTACTAATGATTGAAGATATCNAATCTCAGAAGAAAGAAGTTCATTACATAATGTGATATATCCCCGATCCTTCAGTTTACTAATGATTGAAGATATCTCGAGGAATTTGCGATATTTCCCCGTCTGTTCTGATGCGGTCGACGAGGTATAGGCTATTAACGGTAAAGTGAGCACTTTTGAAAGCCGTCTTATTTGGAACAATAGCCAATCAATATATTTTATTTTAGACTTAAACGCTAACGTCCGAGGGAAGTGGAATGTGCATACTATGTTTATTACTTACATGGCAATATTTATTTTAAAAAGTGATTAAACGATACAAAATTGCAGAAAAGAAAAGTAACTAGGTCCTGAAAAGTGCTCACTTTACCGTGAACAGTTTATAGCGGCGGTAGTTTAACGCTGGCGATCCCGCGGTAGTTAAAAGTTGCTGCAGTCGGTGCGAGTCAGCGGCGTGGATAATTGGCACCTTCATGGCTCGCGGCCAGAGCTTTGTTCAGGGAGGTGTTGAAGCACACACAAAGACTATGCTCACACCTCCCCCCTTCCATCTCCACCACCTGGCTCTCAACGTGGTTCCCACGCGATCACAATGAGCGCGGGAGGAGCAGTCGGCAGCCTGTGACAACTGCGCCCGCAGTGTTTTAAGGCCCTTGTGCACGCAACAGCGTTGTGATTTCACAGATNGTCGGCAGCCTGTGACAACTGCGCCCGCAGTGTTTTAAGGCCCTTGTGCACGCAACAGCGTTGTGATTTCACAGATCAACTGTTTATACAGAAGTGGAGAGATTTAGGTGACTCTCAATAGCGGGGTCTTTAAGATACGATTCGGGTAAAGTNCAACTGTTTATACAGAAGTGGAGAGATATGGGTGACTCTCAATAGCGGGGTCTTTAAGATACGATTCGGGTAAAGTTGGCTTTACAATTAAAGTATTGTGCGTTAAGGCCCCTGCCTACCTAGCGGTTCAACTGTGTAGCAGAGTGTTTGAATTACACGTTTTAACTCGAAACTGTTAAACTTGCGTCCAATGTGCCACTCTACGAAAAGAATACATACTTGAAACGAGGGCTGTTGATTACTTTCATAAAGTCACGGACGTAACAATAACCTTTTCAGATTACTCCAAAAGCGGCTTTTTCAAAGCGCTGTAGCTCACACATAAAGCTACTCAAAGGCCTGCACAGAACTTTCTTACAGACGTCCCACCAATAAAATAGTACGGTCACTGCCGAAAGTCCCATAGGTACACGCAGTGCGACGATAACAATGCACGGCAGTTGACAGTCTTGCACTTAGCGGCGATGGCGCATGTGATGCGCATCGGATTGTCGCCCTTATCGCTCCTGCACCGCTCGGTCTCAAGCCCGTAAAAAATGTCTTAGGAATTTTGCAGTAACCGCTGTTCTTGCACACGGAACTACGTCTTCTGGATTTACGATTCACAATTAATGTGATGGTCCTTAAGTCCAGCCAACGAAAGCTTGCTATAAGCCTGTCTGTTTACTTTTGTTTTTAACCTAACCTCGTGTAACACAACTTTATTTAAGCAGATCATACTTCAAAGCAGACACTTTCTAGCGTAGAAGCTAATTATTGTAAACAAATATGATCATAACCATGTGCATACACAAAGGCTTTAAATATATATTATGCTTACATCACCGTAAATAACCGTTCCCCGGCAAAAATACCGGCTACTCTGTTCTGATAGGTCACCGCCACTCAAGTTTTACTTAATATACTTAGAGTATAACTATATTTCTTTTAACGCTTAAGGAAATCCTAATACCGCACAGGAACTGCTAAGTTCTATTGGAAACCAGCTCATTAGATAATACATTTTCAGTTGTTATGTACACGTCATAACAGATAATTTAACGTTTAATATTTCTATTGTAAACCCAGTTTGAAGCGAGATAGATATGGAGCAGAGCTGGAATGCAAGTTCGGGGGGAACGGGAGATCCCCGAGAAAAACCGCCTACCAGCTGCACGATTCCCACGTGCGAAAATCTGGGAGCGACTCCACCTAGAATAGAACCAGTTTCGCCTTGGTGGCAGGCGAGCGTTCTCACCTCTACACAGTACACAAATATTAAATTGCGTAGAGTTTTCTTCTCTGTAGACGTACTATTTTCGTGGCTAGCCAAATGCAGTTTATCATCACCCCCGCACATGTGGCCTTTCTGGGTAATGTGGGAGTATAGGATATTAATTATTTTTATTGGTGTTATACTTTCCCATAACCTCCATGGATTGCATTAAAAAATAATATCGCAAACTATCTAAAGTCTATTCGCGGTTTCCTCACAAATCTTATATATAAAAATGAATCCCAAAATGTGTTGGTAAGCGCATAACTCAACAACCCCTGGACCAATTTGGCCAATTCTTTTTTTAAAATGTTCGTTGAAGTTCAAGGATGGTTTTTACGGCGAGAAAAATTCGAATAATTGCCGAAAAACCCCTAAAAACCGCCCTTTTCTTTTTCCCATACAAACGTTTTCTAACTAAAACGTAGTCAATTTGAGCTTTATTGCTAGCACTTATTGTTGTTTAAGCAATGTAGGTGTGTTCCTAACGTCAAAGATCATATCTATCAAAACAGTGTGCGTGTGTGCGTTGGAGCACAGAATACATCGTTGGAGGAGTTTAATGTCGCGTTCCGAAACTCGCGTTTTTTTTTGTTTTACTTTATTTTGTTTTACAAACCGCGTTAAGAATTTAATAAAACATTGGTACGGCTTAAAGGATTTCAAGTCATATAAAATTTAAAAAAAACCAACAAACTTTCGATGTCGATGTGGATCAAGTACAAAGATTATATGTTTGATGATATTTTGTATCAAATACGTAATAGAATGGGAAATCCAAATATACAAACCANAATAAAACATTGGTACGGCTTAAAGGATTTCAAGTCATATAAAATTTAAAAAAAACCAACAAACTGTCGATGTTGATGTGGGTCAAGTACAAAGATTATATGTTTGATGATATTTTGTATCAAATACGTAATAGAATGGGAAATCCAAATATACAAACCAGTGAAGAAATTTACAACAAAGCATTGATAATAAAACTGATTTCTGTTAATAATTATGATTCGCATGATTAACAATAAAGCGATTACTTACTTTTTATTCACAACGCCCTATCACCAGGGTGACGGTTCTGTTCAGGAACAAAAAACTGCCACATTACAAACCTTTTAGACAGGACGAAGTCTGTCGGGTCGGCTAGTTTTTAATAAAAACATTTAAAAAACCTTCCAATATATGACGTGTTTGGTTGTTTCCAAAATATGTCAATTATCACAAATATTTGATACTTCTGTTAACATAAAGGTATGTTAGTTAGTTTAGATTAAAGTGAACATCTACTGAAATTATATTTATAAATTATAATATTTCATTTACAGTTGATATGAATAAAAACAGGGAGAAAATAGGCGTGTAACAATGCCTAGCAAGAAATTGTTCTCGTGCAAAATATTACTAAACTGAATGCGCAAGAATGCGGTGCATTGTCCATTTGGTGTAATTTTCTAGACCCTTGCATTCTCGCAGTAGTTGCTCTGCCCCGTAGTTGAATGTAATCTCACGCCTCTCAAATACGTTTTCGGTTCTGGTGGCGCCCTTAAATTACTGTAGCTGTCAAAGTATTCTGCTGTATCCCAACACGTTTTATACGCTGTCCAATGAGTCCCAGGCTCTCGTTAGTGTCTAGGTTTACTCTACCACACCCCACTCATCTCAGACTATGTGGCAGCCGGTTGCGCATAAACACGCCTCGGAAAATGGCTATTTTTAATTTGTGGGCAAACTTTTGTATGTCTATGTTCGTGAGTGTCTCCTTTAAGACTGCCTCCTTCGTCTGTTCCTTCGTTTTCTCTTTCCCCCATAGCCACCTACACGGTAGGGCCGAAGATACAGGTCGCCGTCATATTTTTTACCTCTAGCGAGCACTTCCATATGTCTATTCTGCTTATTTTATATTCCTTAACCGTGTTCNGGCTGCCTAGGACGCTGAGTGCTGGTAGAATGAATGGCAAGATGCCTCCCCACTTACCCACTTTTTGTAAGGTTTCCTCCGTATCTTCCCAGTTTTTCCCTTCCTTATAAACTGCAAACCCATTCTCCTCTTGGCTTTAGTTTTCATAATCTTGGACACACCCCAGGCAGATAGACGTTCGCTGAGTTTGGACTTGGGTGATATAACAATCGAATTGGCTTTTACGGCGAGGACAGTGTCGGCTGCGTGCCTATCTTCCAAGTTGCTACTGGTTGCATAGGCAATGTCGTGTTCTTTGCATGCCTCGTCCAACGAATTGACAGGGATCACCATACTTCAATTGCCATGCTAGTCACATGCCAGGCCCACAGTATTTGTAGCCTAGAATGTGAGCCTCGAAAGGAAGGTTGTTGATCAGCGTATTCACTATATGGTGTTCCCTCTTGTTCTTACTCCCACGATGCATTATGGCATATTAATGCAACTTGGTCGCCACACCTACTTTAAACATTTGTTTTGCAGAATGTGGCCATCCACTTCACCTGTCCTTGAACTTGGCCACCCACATCACCTGACCTTGGGCACATGCATGGGATGGCTACCTTACTTGGTCTCGAAAATTATCCTGTTGCCATAACTACCCGTGGTTTACCTGTTCACATATCAGTCGAATGGAGATCATGCCACTCCGCCATGCTTCATGTTCGCATCAGCACTGATGAGGAAACTATCTCCCGCGAATCACGTCATGGGAAGCTGCTGCCAAACACCATGCAATGTATTATAGTGGAACCAAGCAACTGTGTAAAGACATGTGTACTCAGCGTTTTGGAGGAACCCATCGGTCTTCGGTTCGAGAACCTTGATCTATTCTCTAAATCGCTACAACAGCCAAAATACTTATGACTAATCCAAAAACTTCAAGCTGTAGATGGCCTTTGCTATTTTCCATGTCGCGACAATGAAGAAGTCGTAACTCCAAGTGAAGCCTTGCCTAACTCTATGTTTGTTTTCGACAATGTGGCATGTGAAAAACAGTCCGCCATGCAGTAGTATTTCAGCATGGGCCACCATGTAGCAAAGGAATTCGATTTACCTGTGTGAAACTTATAAACTTATTGATGTATGCTTAAACAACTCCTGCACGACAATGCAAATTTCCTCATTCTCTTCTGCACGGATGACCTGAATTTATGTCANGTATGCTTAAACAACTCCTGCACGACAATGCAAATTTCCTCATTCTCTTCTGCACGGATGACCTGAATTTATGTCATGTTTACTCTGATCATGTTAATACAGATATAACGTTTGATGGGTTTCAAGGCATGTGCTAATGTTGCTGGCGAGAACCTCATGGTTTTCTTGTGATAACTAAGGATATCCCACTTCATAAGGGCAGGTACCATAGGGGGTTCGATCAGTTCATTATCGTAGATCAGTGAATGATAAGCTATGCATGTCCAAGTTCGATCATAGTTACCTGAAGCATGCATCGGATAGCCGTATTACACCTACTGACGATGGTAACTGCAATTTCGGAGGTAAACTGGCCAAGAATCTCGGAGGGCTGAAACATTACAGCAATGCTGCTAATGTATCCTTTGTCCGCAGAGTCACTTCAGAGGCTATGCTTCCATTGGTGGTACTGCAGACCACATCTGCTAACACTGAGACACACCTTTGCACACTGATGGCTGGTATGACTCGGCCCACTGCTTTAGAATCGAAACTCAACATTAAGGGGGGAGAGAATTGCCAGCAAAGTTCTTCAAGCGCTGGCTGCAAATAATGATAGCGAACTGAAAGCAATGATAGCAAACTCTCCACCTTAGACAAAAAGTTCACACATATGGATAGTATCATCTGAACGGCTGCATTGTATGCTAAATTCGACAGTCAAGTTAGAACATTGAGTGAGGCAGTGAGCAAACTTTCAGCTTTCGGTGGTCGGCTTGAGGCTATGCAAGACTGGTTGTTAACCAGGATTGTCCGTGCTTTGTCCGATACGAATTCCGACGACGAATTGTTTCTTCATTACAAGCATATTCGGGATGCCATTTTGCGATGTATCAGCAGGTCTGAAGTATATTTCACGANGAATTGTTTCTTCATTACAAGCATATTCGGGATGCCATTTTGCGATGTATCAGCAGGTCTGAAGTATATTTCACGGACCTACTCAGACAAACAGAAGATGCTGTCACAGGCCCAATCCGACCAGCGCAATTAGGTCACACCTAAATACTACTGTGTGTGTTATAAATACTAAGTACATTCTGCACACTGTTTTAGTACAATAATTGCCACAGCCGAGGATTTACATCGCATAGTTTAAAGTGTGCACAATAAGTATTTACTGGCTAAGTGTGCGTGCATAGAGCACAATGCTACTTTGGAAGAGGTGTTCTGACCAATCACATCTCACCTAGATAATTTACAACAAACTGTTTCCCCTACTGAAATGAAGACTTAACTAGACATCGAATNGAATTGTTTCTTCATTACAAGCATATTCGGGATGCCATTTTGCGATGTATCAGCAGGTCTGAAGTATATTTCACGAACCTACTCAGACAAACAGAAGATGCTGTCACAGGCCCAATCCGACCAGCGCAATTAGGTCACACCTAAATACTACTGTGTGTGTTATAAATACTAAGTACATTCTGCACACTGTTTTAGTACAATAAGTGCCACTGCCGAGGATTTACATCGCATAGTTTAAAGTGTGCACAATAAGTATTTACTGGCTAAGTGTGCGTGCATAGAGCATAATGCTACTTTGGAAGAGGTGTTCTGTCCAATCACATCTCACCTAGATAATTTACAACAAACTGTTTCCCCTACTGAAATGAAGACTTAACTAGACATCGAATNCCAATCACATCTCACCTAGATAATTTACAACAAACTGTTTCCCCTACTGAAATGAAGACTTAACTAGACATCGAATCTCAGGCTTGGATGAAGCACAATATACTTCCAGAAGATACTGCTGCTGATGAAGATGATTTGCCTTTAGCTGCATATGAATTGCTGTTTAAACATGAGCCTGCCGAGTATTCGCACGAGGTGCTTCGCTAATATAAGTGCTAACTTAGCCTCACGAGTGCACATTTGGCCAACAATGACTTTTACAGCAATGCTCATAAGGATGAGACACACCCAAAATTCGCCATCATTGCTGAACTGTTTCTGGATGTTGGCCTAACGACCAGCTTGGGTCTGCCTTCGAAGGTAGATGGAAGCAACCGACTTGAATTTGTATTCTGGGACAATGCTAATGAGCTTGTATCATGTAGATGACTCCTAATTGCTTATCAGCAGGCTGGCAATAGTTCCCACATGAACAAGATTGTGAATATTTTAGAGAGATCTATACCAGGCCGACCTAGTTAAAATGATCCCAAATGCAACTGTTATAAATGGTTTCAGATATATTTTAACTGTAGTAGATTATTTCAGTTAGTATGCATGGGCGATTCTGGGACCGCTGGAAATGTGGCCTCAACATTAGCAATGCACTGAAGACTATTTTCCAAGACAAAGGATCACCTAAAAATTTGCAAATGGATTTTGGCAGGGAATTCTACAATCCCATCTCCCATTCATTA
This sequence comes from Clitarchus hookeri, assembly GCA_002778355.1. Lineage (NCBI taxonomy): Eukaryota > Metazoa > Arthropoda > Insecta > Phasmatodea > Phasmatidae > Clitarchus > Clitarchus hookeri. Next base: position 438,638 of record NQII01001682.1, read on the forward strand.
ATGGCTGTGAATAAGATTAATAATTATAGCACCCACAGCAGGTTGAAAGCTTCCATTGTTGAATGGTTTAACAGTACTCTGAAGACTGACATGTAGCAAAAATTTTCTTCTCTCGGAAGTTACAAGTGGCTGGACTTGTTGCCCCGATTGGTGTCATACTACAACCAATGCATACACCGCACTATTCGAATGTGGCCAGTGGATGTTAAATATAATTCTCTGCTGGAAACTGTGAAGAAGGCTGAGAAGAAATTGGACACTCGCAAGTCTAAGGTGAAGGTTGGCGACTGCATCAGAATATCGCGAGTGAAGGGATCGTTTGTAAAATCATACACTCCAAACTGGAGCATGGAAATATACAAGGTTTTCAAGATTCGACATTATGAACCAAGGACCTATTATCTTGAGGACATGGATGGAACTGTACTGAGTGGGGCATTNTGAACCAAGGACCTATTATCTTGAGGACATGGATGGAACTGTACTGAGTGGGGCATTTTATGATCAGGAGGTGCAGCTGACAAAATTCCTGGACATTAATTTTTTTTCGAGAATGTCATTTGTCTGTCGGGCGTCTTGTGAAGTGGCTTGGTTTCTGTCCTCAGCACAACAGCTGGATATGTTGCTCTGCACTTACCAATGGGTAAATTAATGCTGGAATTATAAGAGAAATAAATATGTCTGAATGTATTTTATGTACCCTACTGTTTTTTATGAAAGGATTTGAATATAGATTATTTATAATTATTCTGTGTGTTGTTTGTATATATCATTACCTGTACTTGAATTCAGGCAGGTGGATAAATTAATGCTGGCATTGCAAGAAAGATGTATGTCTGAATATATTTTTATTTATCTTACTGTTTTTGTGAAGAAAGGATTTGAATAAAGATTATTTGTAATTAATCTGTATGTTTTTTGTATTTGTCATTACCTCTACTTGAAGTCAGGCAGGTACATGCACAGTCTGGGATGTGTGTAGACTTGCCGCAGAGGGTTCCCTTCTCATGCACAAAGCAGAGGGAGGATTAAAGTATTTCTGCTCTGGTGGATTTGTATTTGGCATTTCCTGCCCTTGATGTCAGGCAGGTGTGTGTACAGCTTGGGTCATGTGTTCTGGTGGGGAAGGATCCCTTCCCACATCTCGAAGCAGGGGGAGGATTAATATATATTTGTGCTCTGGTGGGTACAGCTTGGCCCTGTCTTTAGAATTTTAAAATTTTCCGACTTGAAAGGGCGATGATTTTGTGCATGTATGTTTATATATATGTGTGTATGTGCGTGTGTGTGTGTGTGTGGGTGTGGGGCGGTGACGGACAATGTAGCAGGTGCTGAATATGGCTCTGGAATTTTGTGTGTGAGAGTGTTCTGGTAATGTGGGAGCGCCGTCTGTTATACTGGAGGAGGAGGGTGTCCTGTAAGATTTCATTTTGGATAGGTTGTGCTTTGTGTTACCGAGTGGCGAATATATGCATTGGGAATGCTATTGTGGCTGTGTTTAGAAATTTTTTGGGCAATCCGCTGCATGTCCATGTCCTATACTGCATTGGTNGTGGCGGACAATGTAGCAGGTGCTGAATATGGCTTTGGAATTTTGTGTGTGAGAGTGTTCTGGTAATGTGGGAGCGCCGTCTGCTATACTGGAGGAGGAGGGTGTCCTGTAAGATTTCATTTTGGATAGGTTGTGCTTTGTGTTACCGAGTGGCGAATATATGCATTGGGAATGCTATTGTGGCTGTGTTTAGAAATTTTTTGGGCAATCCGCTGCATGTCCATGTCCTATACTGCATTGGTGCGAAGATATGATGTTCCCGTGTATTCTGTAATCTCGGCTTGGGGGCATGCAACTGGCTTTTTAGCTATAACTATTGCTCTAGTAGGATCGTGAGAATGCTATTTATCTTAGTGACAGGTCTGGGGGGGGGAGGGCATTGTCTAGGGATATTGTTTTGTCGGTACATACACACACAGATATGTGGTGAACTTGATTTTATGTGTATGAGTTAATCCCATGTCTAGTTGTTACATATACAGAAGTGTGTGTGCTCAAGCATGTTACCTTGCTGCACAATTGCCTCTGTAAGAAAGAAATGTTTCCCATGAACTAGTGCTAGTTATGTACCACACCGCATGCACAGACAAATTGAAGGTACAGCAGTGCGTGCATGCTCTCGAATGTCCAGACAAGTTGAAGAGACAGATGTGCGTACATGAACGAGACATATGTATGTTGCTGCACAATTGGTTCTGTATGAATGCATATAACTTTTATGTAGAGATGCGACCTGCCCAAATTTTTTATGTATATATAATTACTTTTTTTTAAATGTTAGAATGACGGTATTTTATTTTCATGGTGTTAATTTATATATATATTTTACACCTATAAGACAGATGATGAGTTTGTCTGGAGAGTGAGTATTTACTATATTTTTCTCCTAACCATGTGATGGCGATATACAATATATATATGTAAGTCGGGGACTGTCTACATGCCTGTATGGTTATTACAGTATACATATTCGACTCTATGGTGATGAATTGTGCGCGAGAGTAGTGTTTTCTGTCGGGGGGCGGTTTTTCGCCTCAAACATAATAATTAAACCTTTTAAGATGTAAAATTGCATGTGATAGTGCTGTGCCGGGACTCAGGAATATGTGGAAATGAATGTGATGCGAAACATCAAGACAAAAACGGGAAAAACAACATCCAAAATCCGAGCTGCACGGCTCATGTAGTCTGGTATTCGGGATGTGCAGATCAGCAAATTCGGTGAGTGAATTGACTATAAATGGTAATTATAGTAATGGTAACAGCTTCATTTAAGAGTTTACATCAAGATACACCTATGGAAAGTGCAATTTTGAACAAAAACATATTAGACAAGAAAAGGTAAACATTGCGCTTGGTTATATTTACGACAGATTAAAAATAAAAATCTGGAATGTTTAAATGAAGTTTGGACCTATAAATATCGAATAGTACAATCCTGGCAATGTGAGAACCTAAAATTTTATTATTTACACAAGGTTTTTGAATATTTAAAATCCAGTTGAAGAATATCGTCTGGGGCGCTGGCCATGTGTGGCTATGACGATAAAGTTTTAAATACAGGAATTGAGCATGTATATTAGTGTTTGGGTCGAGAACATTATGTAATTTAAATGGGAACTCAAGGAAATCTGAAATTAAGAGATGGGACTTATTAAAATGGAAAATACTAAACAAAAATTTGGACTAGTTTACGATGAAATTAATTTTCTAAAATTTATATGATTAAATCTTAATTGGATTATGGAAGGTACAAAGGTATAACTTAAGAAAAGAGAGAACCTAGTAATTGACATTGTGTTGATGGTTTTAGTTGATGAAAATGTATTTGTAGGAAATATAGCTGATTTGGCAAAGTCACGATAAACTTAAAAATTAATAATTGGTATGATTAAACGTGGAATTGGTATATGATTAATACAATGTAATAGCTAAATAAGGTGTGAACCTAAAATTCTATATCCTAACAAGGTTTTTGGATATATAAATGCATGTTATGAAAATATCTTTGAGTGTTGGTTATGGTATAGCCGAGGAACACGACAAAATGTAAAATTTAATGAAGGTGTATTGTAATTATTAATTGAGATCTGTGTAATAAGTTTTATAAATATTACAATATATAAACTTTAAATAAGGAAGCTGAGGCTTTAAATTTGGAAAAATTATTGTGGTGATTTTGATCATGCTGGTGTAGAGTCATATTAAGACATTGGAATGGTGTAAGAACTGTCTTGGATTTTGGAGAAATGAATATTGTGTTTTTCAGTGCCATATTACATGGCATTAGAATCAAAATTTAAAAGACCATACAAATTATTTGAAAATATTAAACAAGATATTTTGAGTTTACGATAAAATCAAATTTGTGTTTATTGAACTAATTAAGGTAAACATTTAAGTACAGTTAAGAGAGAATATAACAATTAGTATAATATTCAAGGATTTAGTAAATAAAAAGCTAGAAGTGGCTATGTGTGATCTGGCAGTGAAGCGACACAATCAAATTTATTTAATGGCATGATTATATGAGGAATTTATTGACGTTTGATACAATATTAATGACAGGTAAGATGTCAATTTAAGAATAAGATATCATTAAAGGCAGTTGGTCATGTATTAATAGTAATAAAAATTTATTAATGAATTTAGTCTGGTGTTTTGCCCATGTGTTGGGGTACTGGCCTTGGGTTTTCCGAGAATACGATAAAAGGTGAAGATGGTGAGGAATATAGTAATTGTATGTGAACTTAACAGATACTATGTAGGTAGTTGGTCATGTATTAATGGTAATAAAAATGTATTAATGAAAATAGGCTGGTGTGTTGCCCATGTGTTNATGTAGGTAGTTGGTCATGTATTAATGGTAATAAAAATGTATTAATGAAAATAGGCTGGTGTGTTGCCCATGTGTTGGGGTACTGGCCATGGGTTTCCGAGGTAAACGACAAAAGATTAAGAATTATTATAATCATTGATCTAAACCTAAATTATGTAAAAATTAATTGTTTAACACGAGGGCCTATATGGATTGGAGGTTGAAGTTTTTAAGTTGGAGGGTATTATTGATAAAAAAATNGATCTGTGTAATAAGTTTTATAAATATTACAATATATAAACTTTAAATAAGGAAGCTGAGGCTTTAAATTTGGAAAAATTATTGTGGTGATTTTGATCATGCTGGTGTAGAGTCATATTAAGACATTGGAATGGTGTAAGAACTGTCTTGGATTTTGGAGAAATGAATATTGTGTTTTTCAGTGCCATATTACATGGCATTAGAATCAAAATTTAAAAGACCNCTTGGATTTTGGAGAAATGAATATTGTGTTTTTCAGTGCCATATTACATGGCATTAGAATCAAAATTTAAAAGACCATACAAATTATTTGAAAATATTAAACAAGATATTTTGAGTTTACGATAAAATCAAATTTGTGTTTATTGAACTAATTAAGGTAAACATTTAAGTACAGTAAAGAGAGAATATAACAATTAGTATAATATTCAAGGATTTAGTAAATAAAAAGCTAGAATTGGCTATGTGTGATCTGGCAGTGAAGCGACACAATCAAATTTATTTAATGGCATGATTATATGAGGAATTTATTGACGTTTGATACAATATTAATGACAGGTAAGATGTCAATTTAAGAATAAGATATCATTAAAGGCAGTTGGTCATGTATTAATAGTAATAAAAATTTATTAATGAATTTAGTCTGGTGTTTTGCCCATGTGTTGGGGTACTGGCCTTGGGTTTTCCGAGAATACGATAAAAGGTGAAGATGGTGAGGAATATAGTAATTGTATGTGAACTTAACAGATACCATGTAGGTAGTTGGTCATGTATTAATGGTAATAAAAATGTATTAATGAAAATAGGCTGGTGTGTTGCCCATGTGTTGGGGTACTGGCCATGGGTTTCCGAGGTAAACGACAAAAGATTAAGAATTATTATAATCATTGATCTAAACCTAAATTATGTAAAAATTAATTGTTTAACACGAGGGCCTATATGGATTGGAGGTTGAAGTTTTTAAGTTGGAGGGTATTATTGATAAAAAAATGCAAGTTTTAATTGAGAACCTTAATTAAATTGAGGTATGTAACATATTTGATGAGTAAATTGACTATAAATTCTAATAACAAATATAGAAATAACTTCATTCAAGAGATTACATCAAGATATATCAACGATAAGTGAATTTTTAAATAAGATTATATTAGCCGAGAAAAGGTAAACAGTGTGTTTAGTTATATTAACCATATAATTGAAAATAAAAATTTGGGATATTTAAATGAAGCTTGGACTTATGATTATTGAATATTATAATCTTTACAATGTGAGAACCAAAAATTTTATTATTTACAGTAAGTCTTTAAATTTCTTAAATCCAGTTGAAGAAAACTGTCTGGTGCGCTGGCCATGTATGTCCATTACGATAAAATTAAAACACAGGAATGTAATATGTAAATTATTGTCTGGGTACATGATAATGAGATTATTTATTGCTTAAAAATGATGTAAATATAAAAGTGTTTGTAAGATTGAATATTTGTTTGGGGAACTAATTTTATAGAGATAAAAGGTTCAAAAATGGTTTTTGTTATATGTGTTGTGTGTCATAGGAAATGATTGTATAACATTATTAATTATGAGTTTTGTAATGGATAGTTGATCCATTGTAAGTATTGTGGGATGTAGAATAGATTTGAGGGTTATGAAGTGTGAAGAACATTGAAGGGTTGACTAACTTAAGCTCATTAATGAATTTAGAAAATATAGCGATCACTTGTGGTCATATGCAGGAGGGAGGTCTGAAATGTATATGTTAAAAATTTGGAGTCGATGTGAATATTGGAAGTTAGTGATAAGGGGTGATCAGATGTTCACTCTTGATATGTAGAAGGAGGCCACGGGATAAGTCGACTGTATAAGTGGCAGAGCTAGAATTTAGCTGGATTGGAAGTTCTGGCATGAACAAGTATACACAGATGTCAGAAGACATGAGTGTATGATTGAAAATAATATAGTTGGAGAATATGATCAAATATAATGTGTGAAGCTATATATTGGAAGAAAGGTTGGTAGGAATTTATTTTAAAATGTAAGAAGTTACTATGAGTGAATTAATATTAAGTAGGGCTCGGCACGGCACATGTAACACATACAACATTTTTTTTGGGGCGACTTCCGTCCCCCGATGGCGCTTTTGAGTATGGCAGACCAAGGAGGGTTTGTGAGAGGAGAGGAGGATGGCGATGGAGGAGATAGAGGAAGGGATAAAGAATATCCTTTTCAAAAAGGAGGAAAAGTACAAAGATCTCCAACGAGAAGAGAAGAAGAGGATAATTGGAGAAGAGGACAACAACAAGAACAAAGAAGACAAGAAGAAGGAGAAATGGAAAATATACTATTGCAGGAAGAAATAGAGAAGACAACAATCGGATTGGTCCGAAATAATGGAACAAGAAAATAATGAAAGTGGAAAAAAGAGAGAAGAACCAGTGGTGATAATTATTGAGCCAGCTATTGTAAGAACAGGAAACAGTAGTGAGGTAACACGAAATGAAATAATGAGGTACATAAGACCAAAGGAGAAAAACATTCAAATTAACAATACCTGGAAAGTAAGGAACAATGGCATAGGTATGGAACTCTCAAACGAAGAACAGGCTAAGAAAATGGAGAAAGAGATTATAGAGAAAAGATTAAATGTCAAGATAATTAGAAAAGAGAGGAAAAAACAGAAAATATTAATTTTCGATGTGGATACGAATAAAGACGATGAAGCGTTCGTAGAAGAAATGCATCAACAAAATTCCACACAAATACCGAAAGAAGAATTTTACAGTACAAGCAAGATACTTTTTAAAACAAAACCTAATAATGTCAACAATATAATTATGGAAATAAGCCCGCAAATATTTAATATAATTGAACAAAGACCTAAGATTTACTGTAATTGGAAGGTCCATAACACTAAAGAATTTTTGTCCCCAATGAGATGTTCAAAATGTCTACGATACGGACACACTAATAAATAGTGTAAAGAAATAAATAGCACATGTGGAAAATGTGCAGAGGAAGGCCACTCAGAAATGAACTGCAGGAAAACAGATGGAAAATGCATAAACTGTATAAGGACAAAAAAGGATGCACTAAGTATAAATCATACTGCAAAGGACTTGACATGTCCAATACTTAAAAATGAAAAGGAGAGACTCAGGAAAGAAATAGATTATGGAGTATAAGGAAGAAAGGAGCATAAGAATGGTTCAACAAAACCTACAAAAGTCAAGAATAAATACAATGAATATGATTGAAGAGATAATAAGTGAAGGAATAGGAATAGCCTTATTGCAAGAACCGTGTACGCATGAAGGAAAGTTTACGAACATGAATAGTAACTGGAATGTGATGTATAACCAATCGAATGGAAAAATCCAGACAGTAACAATATGTCACAAGAACATCGAATATATTATGTTAAATCAATATACTGAAAATTAAATAGTGACTATAAAGGCCCACATTAATAACAAGGAAATAATAATAATAAACACGTATTGCCCACCAACAAAGGAATTGCAAATCAATTTAAACAAAATAAATAAAATAATGCAAGAAGAGAGAAATATAAACACAATTGTAGCTGGAGATTTTAATGCAAAATCTCCAGTATTGTTAAAGAAGAGAGACAATAGAGGGGATGAATTGGAAGAGTTCATGAACAGACATAATATGAAAGTGCTTAACATAGAAGGTAATATATATACCCACGATTCTATACACGGGGAGGAAAATATAGACATAGCTTTTATAACAGATGGAATACATAGAGAATGCAAAAACTGGACAGTAGATCGTAACATAAAAGATCATAACAAAATAAGTTGGGAATGGGTAATGGGAAGTGTAACTACAGAAGATAAGACTAGATTACATCAAATGGTAAGAGATTGGAAGACGGTAAAAAGAAAGATTACAATAGAGTTAGAGAGGGACAAGGAGTTAGAAACACATAATATTGTTGAAGAGAGAATATCAAGAATAAGGAAAGTAATAACTGAAGCATGCAAACAAAAAACAAGACCTAAAGTAAACAGGATTAAAGGAATTAGCGTATGGTGGTGGAGTCAAGAGCTAAAGGTTATGAAAGAAATAGTTAGACGGAAGAATAGGCAATTTAGGAAATGTTGTCCATGTGAAGCCAAAGGTATATATAAAGAAGAATACAAGAGAGATAGGAAGACATATAAAAAAATGATAAGGGATAATATGCAAAAACAATGGGTGGAATTCGTTAAGAAAGAGAGCCGTAAAGATATATGGAACCTACCAGATAAAATAATAAGAAAAGAAACAAAGAAGTACGAGAACATAGGGACAATCCTTAATGAAGGAAAGTATACTAAGGGTATCAAGGAGACATATATCACATTAATAAATATACTATTACCAGACAAAAATAGGAATGAAGAAATAGAGTTGGAAGAAATAGAAGAAGAAATTAGGGAATCTAAAGAAATAGATATGGAAGAGCTAGAAACAGCAATGAGAAACAGCGGTTTAAAAAAGGCACCGGGAAAAGACAATATTACAGTGGAAGTGGTAAAGGAATTATGGGATGAAATACAAGAGGAAGTACTAGAAATTATGAATATTTGTTTGAAAAAGGGAATTTTCCCTAAAGAATGGAAACTGGAAGTAAAAGTCATATTATATAAGGGCAACAATAAGCCTAAACATAGTCCAAGTTCATACAGACCAATATGTCTGCTTCCGAAATTTGGAAAAATACTAGAAAGAATAATCCTCAATCGAATTAGAGAGCAAACTGAAATAGTTTTATATAAACACTAATACTGATTTAGAAGAAAAAGGTCAACAGAAAATGCACTGCATAAGGTTCTAAGCATAATAAAAACAATAGATACTAAATATATATTACTGATACTAATCGATATAAGCAATGCTTTTTCCACTTTNCATAAGACCAAAGGAGAAAAACATTCAAATTAACAATACCTGGAAAGTAAGGAACAATGGCATAGGTATGGAACTCTCAAACGAAGAACAGGCTAAGAAAATGGAGAAAGAGATTATAGAGAAAAGATTAAATGTCAAGATAATTAGAAAAGAGAGGAAAAAACAGAAAATATTAATTTTCGATGTGGATACGAATAAAGACGATGAAGCGTTCGTAGAAGAAATGTANAATAAAGACGATGAAGCGTTCGTAGAAGAAATGTATCAACAAAATTCCACACAAATACCGAAAGAAGAATTTTACAGTACAAGCAAGATACTTTTTAAAACAAAACCTAATAATGTCAACAATATAATTATGGAAATAAGCCCGCAAATATTTAATATAATTGAACAAAGACCTAAGATTTACTGTAATTGGAAGGTCCATAACACTAAAGAATTTTTGTCCCCAATGAGATGTTCAAAATGTCTACGATACGGACACACTAATAAATAGTGTAAAGAAATAAATAGCACATGTGGAAAATGTGCAGAGGAAGGCCACTCAGAAATGAACTGCAGGAAAACAGATGGAAAATGCATAAACTGTATAAGGACAAAAAAGGATGCACTAAGTATAAATCATACTGCAAAGGACTTGACATGTCCAATACTTAAAAATGAAAAGGAGAGACTCAGGATAGAAATAGATTATGGAGTATAAGGAAGAAAGGAGCGTAAGAATGGTTCAACAAAACCTACAAAAGTCAAGAATAAATACAATGAATATGATTGAAGAGATAATAAGTGAAGGNTAAGAATGGTTCAACAAAACCTACAAAAGTCAAGAATAAATACAATGAATATGATTGAAGAGATAATAAGTGAAGGAATAGGAATAGCCTTATTGCAAGAACCGTGTACGCATGAAGGAAAGTTTACGAACATGAATAGTAACTGGAATGTGATGTATAACCAATCGAATGGAAAAATCCAGACAGTAACAATATGTCACAAGAACATCGAATATATTATGTTAAATCAATATACTGAAAATTAAATAGTGACTATAAAGGCCCACATTAATAACAAGGAAATAATAATAATAAACACGTATTGCCCACCAACAAAGGAATTGCAAATCAATTTAAACAAAATAAATAAAATAATGCAAGGAGAAATATAAACAGAATTGTAGCTGAAGATTTTAATGCAAAATCTCCAGTATTGTTAAAGAAGAGAGACAATAGAGGGGATGAATTGGAAGAGTTCATGAACAGACATAATATGAAAGTGCTTAACATAGAAGGTAATATATATATACCCACGATTCTATACACGGGGAGGAAAATATAGACATAGCTTTTATAACAGATGGAATACATAGAGAATGCAAAAACTGGACAGTAGATCGTAACATAAAAGATCATAACAAAATAAGTTGGGAATGGGTAATGGGAAGTGTAACTACAGAAGATAAGACTAGATTACATCAAATGGTAAGAGATTGGAAGACGGTAAAAAGAAAGATTACAATAGAGTTAGAGAGGAACAAGGAGTTAGAAACACATAATAGTGTTGAAGAGGGAATATCAAGACTAAGAAAAGTAATAACTGAAGCATGCAAACAAAAAACAAGACCTAAAGTAAACAGGATTAAAGGAATTAACGTTTGGTGGTGGAGTCAAGAGCTAAAGGTTATGAAAGAAATAGTTAGACGGAAGAATAGGCAATTTAGGAAATGTTGTCCATGTGAAGCCAAAGGTATATATAAAGAAGAATACAAGAGAGATAGGAAGACATATAAAAAAATTATAAGGGATAATATGCAAAAACAATGGGTGGAATTCGTTAAGAAAGAGAGCCGTAAAGATATATGGAACCTACCAGATAAAATAATAAGAAAATAAACGAAGAAGTACGAGAACATAGGAACAATCCTTAATGAAGGAAAGTATACTAAGGGTATCAAGGAGACATATATCACATTAATAATTATACTATTACCAGACAAAAATAGGAATGAAGAAATAGAGTTGGAAGAAATAGAAGAAGAAATTAGGGAATCTAAAGAAATAGATATGGAAGAGCTAGAAACAGCAATGAGAATCAGCGGTTTAAAAAAGGCACCGGGAAAAGACAATATTACCGTGGAAGTGGTAAAGGAATTATGGGATGAACTACAAGAGGAAGTACTAGAAATTATGAATATTTGTTTGAAGAAGGGAATTTTCCCTAAAGAATGGAAACTGGCAGTAAAAGTCATATTATATAAGGGCAACAATAAGCCTAAACATAGTCCAAGTTCATGCAGACCAATATGTCTGCTTCCGAAATTTGGAAAAATACTAGAAAGAATAATCCTCAATCGAATTAGAGAGCAAACAGAAATAGTTTTATATAAACACTAATACTGATTTAGAAGAAAAGGGTCAACAGAAAATGCACTGCATAAGGTTTTAAGCATAATAAAAACAATAGATACTAAATATATATTACTGATACTAATCGATATAAGCAATGCTTTTTCCACTTTNTAAGCATAATAAAAACAATAGATACTAAATATATATTACTGATACTAATCGATATAAGCAATGCTTTTTCCACTTTGGAATGGAACAACATAAGAAAGGCGATAAAACAACTTAAAATTGGAACTAAAGAAAATAATTTATTGTTTGACTATTTCAGAGAAAGAAGGGTTGGATACTATAGTGAGAATATAAGATAAGAAAAAGAAATGAATAGAGGATGTCCACAGGGATCGGTATCGGGTCCTCTGATTTGGAATTTGGTGTTTAATGAATTTTTAAAGATAAATAAAGAAAAAGACATAGAACGAGTGGCATTTGCTGACGATTGGAGGAAACAACAGGAGAATTATGGAATCAAAGGCCAATATCGAAATGGATGAGTTAAAAACATGGGTTGATAAAAACGGGTTGAAAGTGGCAATAGAGAAAACGGTTGGAGTAATAGTAAAAGGGAATATGGGCTTAGGACCACCAGTAATAAAATATAACAACAAAAATATAAAAATCGTGAAACAAACTAAATATCTAGGAATTATAGTGGACAATAGATTAACATTCATACCACATGTAAATTTTCTCAACCAAAAGCTCAAAANATAGTGGACAATAGATTAACATTCATACCACATGTAAATTTTCTCAACCAAAAGCTCAAAACATTATGTAATCAGGCAGACGGGTCCACAATTGTTGGATGGTGTGTTCCAAATCCCGGATACTGTGGCACAGCAGCAATTGGCGTTTCAACTGGTCCCACACATGCTCGTTTGATGACATGTCAAGGTAGTGGGCAGGCCATGGTATTGTTTGGACATGACTCAGACAGTCCTGGGTAACCCATGCCGTGTGCGGTCAGATGTCATCCTGCTTGAATATCGCATCTGGAATATGGCCAAAAATGGGAGCAGATTGGGGGTGTAGGATCTCAACATACCGCTGGGCCGTCAATGTACCACGTAACACGAAGAGAGCGGATCGGCTATCATAGGCCATGGCTCCCCAGACCATAATGCCTGCCATGGGAGAATTGTGTCGCTCGACAGCGATATTGTGATTTGGGCATTCACCGGTGGCCCTCCACCACCTGGCGCAATGATCATCGGTCCTCATAACGAAGCGGCACTCATCACTTAATCGCCAGTCTGTGGCGTCCCACATAGCTCTGACCTGGCACCACTGGAAATGGTGCCGCCACTGTTGCAGAGTTAATGGCAGCATATGCAATGGGCGCTGGGATCGCAGATTCGCCTCCAAAAGGCATCGGAAAATGCTTCGTGGGCACACAGGAGTCCCGACACTGGCCAGTACCGTGGACCGGGTCGCCATGGGATCCCTCCGCGCCTGGCGCACGATCCGTCGATCCTTTCGACTGGTAGTCGACCTCGTCCGTTTTGAGCCGGTCCTCCATGTGCGAGTGCCTTCACGTATCCACTGCTGCCAACAGCATCAGTCGATATGATCCGAATGATCTACACGGTGGGCTATACGGCGATTCGACCGCTGTACGGGTTCAGCCCGATGAATCCTCTCTCGAAGTCTGTCAATTGCGTAAAGTGACGTCTATGGCGTCTTCCCGGCATTCTCCTTTACTCTGTATGCTTGCTTGGTATCCTGTGGAGTTTCTCGCGTTAAAACAGCTTCGACTACACGCTAGTGACTACGACCGTGGGTCGGTGCTTACAGCGCCACTACCGGGTGTCCTGTCAAATACAAACGAACCAACATGGGAACATGTGCATACCAGACCGAACTCTCGCTATTTACTACATTTCGTGGTTGTCGCAGTGTTTCTTCGTGGTACGCTATTTTCATTGCCCGGGAGTGTAATTGTTTAAAACAACGGGTATTTCAAACACTGCGCAACGCAGTTTTAAGGCTTTAGTCTGGTTAAGAATTTGGTATGGGGAAATACTATACATGTTATCGAAATTCGGTTTATTAGAGTTCATGTTAAAGATAAATATATACCACCAGTGTTTTTCGATCAGAAAATACGTCATTCCTTGATATCGAAGCCTTTTGTAACATTAATGTATATCATGTTTCCTGGAAAGAAAGAAATTTTAATAATTAAATAAAGAATCACTAAGAAACAAATTGTTATATTTGCCTCTATACAGAGCTTGAGAGTATCATTTCTCACACTTAGGTTTTTGTTTCAAGTTTATATCCCTAAAATAGGCTTAAAAANATACAGAGCTTGAGAGTATCATTTCTCACACTTAGGTTTTTGTTTCAAGTTTATATCCCTAAAATAGGCTTAAAAAACTGATTATATTAGCATGTATATCCTTATTCCTAATTCTCAACCAGGCAAACAGCCTGATACGTACTCCGTGTTGTTGGCGTGACAGGCTTGTTGGATGTGTGTGGGGGCCTTAACCTGCGTGCAGCGTGCAGGCAGGGGAGCGACACAATTGCCGTTATCTCGCCCTACGGTCTGGCGCGCGG